>JARJEB010021069.1:0-26082 GCA_030264535.1 Liometoxenus newtonarum | reverse complement strand
ACTTGCACTTGTCAAACAGCTGATCTGTACTGACGGCTAGACTAGACCGCCACTAGCCCGCTTCCAGTGTAACACTCGTGTAACAAATGGAAAACTTTAAAGAAAGTTTTTAATGATATTGTTGTTGTTTTATAATAAATAGGTGGTGGTACTGGTACATCAGTGACAGATGAAACCCGTGTTGTTGGTAGTCATATAGACACTGGTTACAACGATTCGGATGTGTGGTTCAAAGCAGCTACGATTGCAGTACCCATTTGTGGGGCTGTAATTCTTTTCTTTCTAATTGCAATGGCCATTAGACTGTTGAAAACTGAATCGTTGAATAATAGCAATTACAAATTAGGGTAAGTGTTGGAAAAATGACAAGAACAAGTAAAATAATCTAGAAATTCAAACTTATTGATTGATATTTGTTATAGATGCACGTACATGCAATCACATGGCAAACACAATTGTAATAAACATCAGGAACAACATTATTGCCGAGCAATAGCAGCAGAACCCTTTCTACGAAAAGATCTATCAATGCAGGAACGCGGCGGAGTTGGAGTCGTTGACTATCCACGCCGTTCACTGCCAACGCCTATAATACTCACCAAGAATATTAACGAACGCATCAATACCACCAAACACAACTATGACTACAATTTATTACCAATGAAAACGACAAATCCGCGAGTACATCATAACTCCCGCAAATGTTACTATGATGATACGAATAATTTGTCATCTTCATTATCAATAGTTCCAAACACTAACAATTTGGCCGATCAAAGCCCTAGTCCCATCAGTACATATAACAATAATAATATTTATATCAATGATAGGAAAACTGATAGTACTGATAATAATAACTTGACAACGACAAACGAGGAACGTAAACAATAATTTTTGCTACTTGATGCATTGAATACGTTCTGTTGTTCTACTTGGCCAATATTTTGTGCTATCATAATTTTTTCTTCGTACCACATGCATACACACTCTTTTAATTCTTATTTTTATTTAACGTTTGACTTTCTTGTTTTTATATTACAACTGGCACTGATTAGACACATAGGAACGAAAATCATCTCGAACGGCTGTGATAATACAAGAAATACTTTCATACAAAATGCATGCGTACGTTTTTCTTTAAATAAAATAAGATTTACAAATCGATCAAAAACCAAATGCAAATATTGAAGTTAAGTAAGTAAATTCGTGATGATTTAACTAACTGTACTGGTACTATTATTTTATATTTTAATTATTTTTTCAATGTGACTGCTCAACTTACTCGTACTGGATGCGATCATTTAAGTGTATAAATGTCATGTTTCGGCATTTATTTTAAATTTTGTTTTTTATGGAGCATCAAGTATATTGTATGTAGAATGAATTTTGTATTCTTGTTTTAGTATGTATTAATTTTCAAGGATGAATTCGTTTTTTTGTTGTAAATATGGCGATTAAGTGTACATTTTTATTGTATTTTATGTCATTTACACTTATTTTGTAAGGAGACTCTGCTGGTAAGCTAAGTTTGTATATTTATTTTATTATATTAATATAATTGTAATTGCGAGTGAATGTTATACGTAAGTTTTTGTTTTTAGTTAAGTTTCTTCATGTAAAGTAAGGTAATTTGTTATTTACTCGCCTGCTTAATTTGTTTGGCCTATCCGCAAATCCGCGAAAAAAACGAAACGAGTGTAGCGATCTTTACAAATTTATTGTAGTTTTTACGCGCGTAGCCAAACCTAGTACCGACCGACCCCGACCCGACGTGTCGAGGGGTGCCGAGCGGGAAACGCCGCTGCCATGTCGCTACTCTGTATTAAATGTATTCCCCCGCCATTTTGCGTGTGTTTAACCGTTGTAGGGACTTGACGTGTTTGTGTTTTGCAAAGTATTTTGCAAACAATACACAAATGACTTACAAACGTGATAAAAAGTGTGATAAGATTTAACAACCGACAGAATGTCCCCCGGGTGACCTATTTGACCTTCTAATGGAACAGCTGATCCGGACCACTATGCCGTACAATTGGAACACCTCTGCAGTCTGCACATCCAAGGTTCCAATTGTATTCCTTCGAGTTCGTATTTTCGTTTTGCGTTTACAACACGAATTCGAACGAAGGTAATTGGAACCTTAGAGGTGCAGAGGTGTTCGTTCCTTTTATCTGCCACAGTGGTCTGAATCAGCTGCTTAAAATTAGCTCCGGGACGTCATCATGACGAAACATGGAACATCTCCATAATGAGATTCGCGAAAGTTAATTAAATTTGCAAGTTTGGAAGAAAATTCAATTATAAATACAATTTTATTACCACTTGTGTAGTGTTGCATTCGTATTATTTGTACATATGATTCCCGTCATCGATATTTAAGTCCTTCTGCAAATCAAAAGTCAGGAAGCTTTTTAAACCCTTTCCGGTTTTGAAAGCAACGCTAGACAAATGTATGCGAATTTGGAACGCAGCCTAAGATAAATTAGTTACTATTTTCAACGTACGAGGCGACAGTCACTAAAAGCTCTTTCCTTTTCGACGTCCATTTTGTGGTTGGTTGAGTTTGTTGCAAGTGTTCTCGGTTAAATTTAGTTTTTTTTTATGTGTAAATATCGCTGGAATATGTTTTTCCATCTTTATCAAAAAGGTAATACAGATTCATTTACAAATATCGTGTTTTAACATGAAAATTGACCACACTTTTATGACTATGTTTCATTTTATTTCTGTAGATGTTTGATTCCCGAAATAACGAATGAGGAATTATGGTGAGCGTTTGGCTCAGTTGAAGCTTCAACAATTTCAATCAAGCTTCGACTCCATTAGTAGCTATTTTAAGGTAAGATAATCAATGTAGGAAAGTTTTCTTCTGGATCATAATTCCGTTTCAGATCAACACTTGCTGCAGCAAAATCAATTCACTCTTTGGACATCAAGCCGGATGCTGTTCTCCTGGAAGCATTTAAGGTAGGCTTTATGATTGCTTATATACGGAATGATTGAGCGTTACTCTACCAGTTTTTTAATAATCAGTCTAGAATGAGTTGATATGTCTGAAATCTGAAGTTTCAAATGTAAAAATTTAGTCGAAATTTGTGATTTTTATTTCGGAACAAAATGGTTTAATTATGACACCATGCCAATTGCAGGATCAGCAGGGACGAAAGGAATATTTGAATACCGGAGCGGTTACTTGTCGTTGCTTTTCTTGAAAAAATTCAAAAGGGTATTACGTCACCCATATACCGAAAAAAAGAAATCGGTGCGTTAAATTCGCAGCGCAACTTTCCGACCATATACAGTCGATTGTAAAAGTAATCGACGATTGGTAACCATTTCTATTCTATTCTCATTGTTTCGTGATTGTTATTTGCATGAAAGTTTACGAATTAATATCTCGCAAACTATGCATCCTACGAAAAAATGTTTTAGGAATTGAAATGTAGACTAAAAGTGCTACAGGAATATATTTTTGTTTTTGCCTAGATGCAATATTTAGAGAGTTATTTGCAAATTTGTTTTGACAATCAAGTAAACTGCCCTTCTTTACCGACCCATTTCATTTATTTTTACTCCAGTGCCCTTATTTACCGGCCGATTTTATTTATTTTTTACTCCAGGTACACTAGATGGACAAATACCAAATTTCATCCAGTTGCGTTGCGCGTTTTGACCGGAATTATGTTCACAAGAACACACAAATTTGACATTTTACGAATTAATATCTCACAAACTATGCATCCTACGAGAAAAAGATATAGGTGTGTATTTTGCTTGGCCTTGATTCGCAAATTTTTGTTTTGACGTTTTTTCATTTCTTTTAGATGAATTTATTTTACTACTTTTTTTCAGATTTCAATAGACATCGAAAGAGTCCACCATGTAAACTGGAATTTTTTCTATGTCCTTCAACGAAGAATGTGTGAAAAAATGGGACCATTGTTGCGACGAAAAACGAAAAAGAAAACAGCGTAGATCGGCAGCCTAGAAATTTTCTCCCACACCGAAGAAGATTCTAAGGCCAACTGCAAAACTGACACTACGGTGCCGCGGCGTCGAATGGTAGACTGCGCGCGAGGTTCTAAGCCATTTGAGATAATGTATTACTTGTACTTATAATTGTAAGTTCTAAGTAATAATCTTCCCCCGAAGAATTTGCGAGTTCAAAGTCCAACTGTGACGATTGGACTTGGACAACGGTGGGTGTCGCGGCTTCGAAGAAAAAGGATAAGAAAAGGTGCCGCCTGGGCGGGCGCGTGATTTAAAGACACTTCTGTATCGCTCCCGGCTCAAACCTTCGCAGTGAACCTGGAACAATTGTAATAAATATAGAACTTATCTGTGATGGAATGCATAACCATTTTGACCAATTTATACACGTATAATGTACGTAATCACACCAATAAAAAAATTGTATTCACCTTTTCTCTGTAATGCAATATGTCTATTTATGCGTAAGAATGATGATTGATGCATTGGATTGATGAATGATGACAATGTTGATAAAATAAAGATAAAAAAACAACGATTTGTGCAGAGCTTACGAAAGCGGCGAGCGATCTCGGGACGATAAGATAAGAAAGATGGCGGCTGCGGTATGTATGCAGCAGTAAACTGTACGTTTTCGTCGAGTCGAGTGTCGACTACGAAGCGAACTAAAACGGACTAGGTAAAACTAGTTGGCACAAGGCGGCGCTACGAGGCATATAAATCATTGCAAATATCAAGCCCAAGCACAAAAAATTAAAGAAATTTAAAAACGTCTAATTTTATATATATATATTTATAAATTTAAAACACCGTATACAAAAAATATAAAAACAATGAAGAAATTAATGTAATGGCTAATGTATTTGAGTTAATAGCAGTTTGCAAATATAAATTTATTATAATTGAGACTTATTTATACCTTTATTCGCGACGACCAAGTAAAACAACCATTATTAGGAGTGTATACAGGCACATATAACCCACATTAATACCACTCGCGAATAATAGATTTTGACACACGTATTGTCGTGTTGACTCATTATTGAATAGGTCATTATTTCACTAGAGATTTACACAGTTCTTCGCTGCATTCAATAATGATATGTGACACACGGACTTCATCTAAAACGTATTCAATTCGTGCATATGCGCTATTATACTCTCGGGCGATTACTACGCTCGCCTTCGGCTCGCTTCGTAAACTTCGCCCTCGCGTAGAATAGCCTCCATATGCGCTCATTGAATAATATACTATTTTTCCAATAAGTAGGTATGTAAATTGTAGTTTTACACAGTTAAGCGTACAAATTTGCTCAAAATACAGTTAGTTTCTAATTTATGACTTTTAATCAGAAAGCGAAAACAAGACAAACTTTTTATATACCTCGACACGAAAAAGTTGCTAACTTTTACGGCGGGCGACAGGTGTTAATCGAGCGGAAGTAACATAATTTTCCACATAAGTTATCTTTTTACGAGTAATGTTTTATTCCCTCTGTGATATTTAAAATGAAATAAAGTCGTCAATATATCATTTATTTTTATTCGATTTCTTACAAAACTAAATATTTTTCTCCAGTTTATTATATTACATCTTCAATTAAAACTTCAATTAAATGTTTATAGATTTGAAACGAGATCAGAGATCTAAAATAAATAATTTCTTTACGAACATTTCACACATTAAAATTGCGAAATAAGTTTAAATATTATATTTTGACTTCTTTCATTCAAATAAACAAACAAAAACGTATTTTTATTATTAGATGCATTACGCATTACACAGCGAATTGAGTTAAATAAGGTTAGCAATACCAGGGATCAATACTGGATCGCAGAAGAAAGAAGAGTGATTTGAGTTTCGGTTTTGGTAACGGTTTCAGTTTGAGTTAAGTTGCGTTTCAACACATGAGCTTCCGCTTTTTTTGGCCATCTGCCAGAAAAAATAACATTTATTCCAGAAGAAAAAATGTGCATTGGAGCTAAAATATTTTTCACCCGTAGAAGTTTTAAGAACGTTTGGGTAAAACTTTTACGATAACGTATTGTACCACATAACGAATACTTACTGAGAATGCCCCTTTATGAATAAAACATTTCCGAAAACTTCAAATGTTTGTTCATTTCAGCATTTATTACATGCATAAGTGAAGTAAAAAGTCACTGTTGGAATACATATATCTAAACTGAGAATTGTGGTATCAAATGAAACTGCTGTCAATTCAATTTTGTTTGAATAGTAACATAGAGGCGATAATAATAATAATGATAATAATACTAATACTTAAATGCGCATATATTGTTATTAAGTAGTAAAGTTTTTATATTGGGTGTTTCAAATATATTATGTTGATATTTTTGATATAGTTTTGTACTTTTCTATATACCCAGCAGATGTTTTTATGCCAAATCTAATGAAAAGTGTAGTTGACGTTATTCTATAGAGGTCAGTCAATTTGAAAATCTGAATGCATGTGATTTAATATTTAAACAAATAGTATCGTCTTTATATACTTCATATACATACTTGGTTATTGTAAATAATATTCAACTTTTATTTTCTTCACAATACTGAAAGGTCGAAGAGTAAAAAGGAAAAAGCATTATTACACCCACAAGTTATAATTTTAAACCTGAACAACAAACGAACGAGATTCATAATTACAATTACATCCCACGAATATTTCCTTTGAAAATTGAGATTTGCTTCCAGTTATTCTTTTTATCCCCAATGTTCTAATTTAATGCTAATCTAATACTTGACTATAAAGTAAACATCTCCTCAATACCCCTTTCTTATAAGTGATCAGCAAAGGGCTTGCGATTCAATTCTTTCTTCATATATTTGAACATGTATTCTTTAAATTTACTATTCACAAGTTTAAATTAGGCAATTCTCAGTCTATTCGATTATTCTTTTAACTGTTGAATCAACAGTTAAATTTATTCTTGGAATATATTCGTATACAGCCCTTCTAAGCAAACAAAAGACTTCGTGTACGTGTTCAGCGCTGCAAACCAAGCAACGCATAGGGATGAAATTTGGTACATTCATAGATATCCATCCAGATATTACCTGGCGAATAAATGAACAAAATCGGTCGGTAAATAAGGGAACTAGGGCACATAATGTAAATGTCAAAACAAAAATTTGCTAATCACGGCCAAACAAAAATTTGCTAATCACGGCCAAACAAAAAGTACGATTATGTAGCCAGTCCAAGTCTCTCCAATTCAATACCTATAACTTTTTCTCGTAGGATGCACAGTTTGTGAGATAATAATTCGTAAAAAGTCAAATTTTTGTGTGACTTGTGAACAAAATTCCAGTCGAACCGCCCAACGCATCGGGCTGAAATTTGGCACGCGAGTGAGAACCTTGAGTGAAAATAAATGAAATCGGTCGGTAAAGAAGGGCACTTTACTTGAATGTCAAACAATAAATTTGCATATAACGGGCAAAATATTGCATCCAGACAAAAACAAAAAAGTATATTCCTGTTGCCCTGTCAATTCTCTACATTTCAATTCCTATAACATTTTTTCTTAGGATGCATAGTTTGTGTGATATTAATTCGTAAATTTTCCATTAGTAGCAATCACAAAACAAATAGACTTGAGTATACCCGTGGTTACTATGGCGACTACCTAACAATGTAAATACTCAAAATAGACAAATATAACGTATGAAGCACATCAGATTAGTTTGACGAAAACGTAATATACAGGGCGTTTTAAATATGCAGTATACTGAGTGTTTCAAATAATTTTCTTTATTTTCTAATTATTATTTATTTAATTTGCGTATAAAATAAATCGGTGCTTTATATTCGCAGCGCACAACATTCCTACCATATACAGGATGATTTCGTAGAAATTCGTATGAGATCATACTGTACATGGTCGGAAAGTTGGCCGCTGCGAATTTAACGCACCGATTTTTTTATGAACCAATAAATGTGGGATTTATTTATCCTTTATGTTTTATATTTTGTCTTCCTGTAATTCGTATTTCCATAATAATTTTTATACATTACACAACAAAATAGATTATACTAAAATTAAAATTAGATTACTCAAAGGCAGAACAAGCGAATACACTTAGAAATTGAAATAATTTATTAGTAATAAGTAAAGGCGTTCGATATTTAATGACATAGGATATGCGTTGTACTTATAAAATTTACTGAGAGGTTTAATAATCCAACGTTGTGCAGTATTTCACATACGCAATTAAGAACATAGTGGAAACACCAAAGACCATGTTTTAGTTGTGTTATTCGAAGATTTACCTAAAACAAGAATTGCAAATTGAAAGGAGCAACCTGTGTATACTTAATAAAGGAAATCACTTATTAAAACGTGCAAAAGGGTTTGGCAGTTTGACGTCGACATCAAAATTTATTATTTTCGTATTCGCTTGTTTGCTGTAAGTATATTCTTAAATAGCTTTGTTTGTGAGGTGGTATTTTGATTGTTTACTTTTCTTTTAACTTTAAAACTCACTCGAATTAAATGTGTCATGGCGCATAACTGTTTACGCGTGGCGTTTTTCTGAACGCGGCCCAGTTTGTCGTTAATGTTGGAGAATCGATCTGCACTTTGTTGGAGTTTTCGTTGCGCCCCAGGTAGGAATTACAAACTGCAAGGAAACGGGTTTAATTTTGTAAATTATTTAAATTTCTTAATCAAATCAGCTTTTAAAAATCAGTTTGCTTGGATTATATAAAGAGATATTTTTTCAGTTTTTGAAATTATCCATTACATTTTTGTCGAAATCTAGAAGAAATTATCTTAGGTTGTGCGGCTTCAAATGCATTTATAAGGTTTGATAAAATATGATTAGCCTATAATGCCATAAGGAAGTTTACACAAAACGAACAGACACAGTTGACTTTTCTCAAAACAGCAAGTAGCGAAATTCGTTCTGCATATACAACCGGATGGCAAACGCGAAATAAACGCAGGGACGAATTCATTCCTTTGAAAATCACCAGCCAAAATAGACCTACTATAAATAATAAATGGCTTATGCGCCTGCACCATCAAAAGCTACATTTTGGTATGCAGTTTTATACCTATGGCAAGTTTCCATGGCAAACAGAAATTGGAACATGAGGAGTTACAAGCAGCTATACAAATACCAAAAGAAAGATGTATGTTAATACAAGTATTAAATTCACATAAACAACTGCAATACAATAAAATTAGCGGAAAGTTTAATGCAAGAAACAGTTGCATAATGGGGTATTAAAACAATATCCTGGTGTTAAATTTAGACCTAAAGCGGCAGGAAAACATTAGTTTGTAAATCCTGTTTGTAATGTGCACACAATAATGGAATTACGTTATAGTTTTCAAATAGACTATGAATAATTAAAATAAATATATAGTAAAAGAATATACTTTATAACTTGGGGAGAGTCAAAGGATTCATCTCGGGGTACTTGTTGACTTCATGACTTTCTTATATTTTTATGTACATGCAGTGTAGGATGAACGTTTACTCACTTAATTAGATACCCACATGTATGTGCGTTTACATAAATCAGATACCCATATGAAGTGTAAATTACAGCATTACCAATGTCGCATTAATTTATTTTGATATTTATTGATTATATTTATGTTCCTTTAAATAAAGCTAAACCAATAAGAGCTCGATTACACTCATGAGTCTCAACACTCACACGATATTCGGACAATTAAAAACTGTTGCAAGAAATATTCTATATGTTAATGAATGTTCGTATATAAGATTTTACACAATAACCAACTAAAAAGTAAAATAAAGATTTGCTTATCAACTGCGATCTGAATTGAATAAATGTAAAAAAATTTTTAACGATAATCCCGTTTTGGCCGTGTCATAGTAAATGTTAGCAGCACTTTACACTAATATGTTCTTGACAATCTTCTGGTTCTGTTGTTCTCTGAATTTAAATATTCCGATATTTGCTTTGAGGTTTCATATTGATGTCAGTTTGGTAAGATTAATTTTCTGAATTGCATCGTCCTATATTATATGTTTTTAGTTTTACTTTATTAATAACATCTTCTCTATATTCTTTTTAAATTATATCCTGGTGATAGAATTTAATCTTTTGATACGCTATTCTGTATCTCATATAACAAACTCTTCAAGTCTAGGTACAATAAATACATATACACTTCGTTTCCAGTCTATTCAATGAGAATCCTAAATGTACACTGCAATATTTACGTTTTAGCGTTTTAGTTTTATTTTAAAAGTTTAAATAATAATAATAAATTTTATTTCCGTCAGAACAGCAGCAATCTTTCCCTTTACAAATGAGAAAAAGTGAAATGAATACATTTACATTTAGCCAATGATCAGAGCATCAAAAGAACAAACTACTTTTCTGACTATAGAAAAATATTCACAATGGGGAATAGTTAACTATGAAATAAGTCACACTGTCGCGAAAGTTGACATAAAACATTAAAATATAGCATTAAATGTAAACTATGAATCGAACAGAACCTTTCACTGCTGTATGGGTTTCATGATGTACACTTCTAAACAATTTAAACCCTAATGAGTTGTTCATGTTGAAGTTTAGTCTGACTGAAATTTGCATAAGAATTCATCTAAAACAACTCTATTTAATCAAGATGCTTCTAAAATTTATACTGGATGGAAGTCTGGTACACATTGTATATGCTAAAATTGAAACAGAATAGATGTTTCCTGTAAGAAGCTTAGTTTGTTTTAGGTCTATCATAAGCGATACTGATCCTGAATACAATTGAATTCATTTATTTTTGAGCTTCACTCTGAGTACGAACGGTAGAAGATAATATGCAATGCATAATGCATTGTCGCAGTATAGTGAGAACTTCTATCAAAGAAATGTTCATAGTTTTTGTCGCCTTCCGCTCAGTTTAGTGTTTGTTCCTCATGTTGTTTACAATGATATCAGTTAGTTAGGATACCCGGACACCCCACAAGGAGGACCTGGTTGGGTTCTACCTGCGGTTAATGTTATTTGAACTTCGGCGATAATTTTAACGAGTCGGTGAGGCGAGTATTTTTAATTTATAGCCAGGAGGGTTATATAAATTCCCTCAATTATATTGCCATAGTTTTTTTTGGATACTTTATAGTTTTACACATAATGCCGATTTTAACACATAAATTTTCTTTCTTTTATTCCTATCCTTTATTTCCTTTTTGCTTTGATAAATCTTTAATTTATCGTTAAATTTTGTTATTACGATTTATTAACCTTTTTTGTGAAACGCAACACTTTTAGATCTTTAGAATGAATATGCAACATTTCTACCTTGCTGATTTATTGGGCCTTTCTAACAGGGCAAACGTTTCAATCAAAATATGCATTCCATCATGTCGGTGTGTCCTGTTGTTGTTTTAATGTATGAATGCTGATATACGAATGAACGTTATGCATGCTGAACTAATTTTCATATTCGACGCACGTATGTATTGCTTCTTCGGCATCGTCGATACGATGATTGAAGGCTATAAATACGTCAATCTGATGGTTTGTATGCTTCACGTGTTGTGTGTGGGCTAAATAAAACTGCACCACTGTACAATTCAATCGCTTACTGTTCCTGTGTACACTTTAGTTTGTAGTGTAACATGTGAAACGTTTTGCTAATAATCTAAAAAGCTTCTTGCGATAAGAGTTAAAAATAAATATGGAATGAAAATAAAAATTACGTGGTCATAACAGCAATGAATATGGTTCGTGGAGCTTTCGGATTACAAGCACTTTTTTCCTGTTCCACTTTAAATTATATATTATTACACAGGCTTTTGATGTATATTATTTTTGTTTCAATATTTACGTACATATTTCTTTTCATTTGTAAATTATTGTTAACATTATAAACCTTTGCCAAACAGACGGATTTGTATTCCCATCTTATATACATAATAGCATGATTTTACTGAAAAGACAAAAGTTTCTTGATTTATCTAATAAATATCTAGTATTAATGTTTTTTTTTTGAACAAGCAGTAAAAATATCCACAGTTTTACTTTGAAAATCTTTTTATGGTTACTCTGTATACCCTAAAATTTGTTAAAGAATTAAACTGAAAACTGCACATCTGCCTTCTACCACATGAGACGAGACCGTACACGTACAGTAAGTGCTTACAGTTAACGTGCTGCATCAGAGAATTTTACCAATTTTACTAACCCAAATAGTAAGCCACTCCCTAAAAAAGCGCGCAATACTTGAATTCAACATTTCTTATTTGTCAATCCGTTTGCAAAACATATCAGGAAACTTTCCGACATGATAGATTTTTTGAGAGGTTAAGTTTTTGGGTGTATGCGGAGGACAAACCAAGTAACGTATTGGTATGAAATTTCACTTAAAATTGGCGACATTATTAACTGTTATAGTGTAAAACTGGCTGATGCGCTTTTCGTACTGCTCAAGCATAATTTTGGCGTGACCTAACTATTTGTGTTCTGGTGGAAAGAGAAGTCTAACAGGCTTAGAAAATTCAGTGTACTAAGTACTGTTTTAATTCACAAGCAGCAATAAGTTTACTTTCATCGGAAAGTAGAAATAGAACAAAAATTACGATCTTTTATCAACATGTCATCAATGTCATATCTACTTTCTGATCAAAGTTAGCTTCACGGTCGAAAATTTGTGCGATACGACTAATACGGATCTTTTTGAAATGAAGAACGTTAACATATGGTTGGTGTAAGACGTATCATGTCATCTGTATACATGCCAACGATCATAATGATAATAATAATTTCGGTTAAAGCAAAGAGGCATTTCTTATATCAGTTTAAAGAACAAAAAATAAGTTGCTCCGACCGAATCGGAATGAGTGGTAGATCGGGTAGAATCATCATTTTTATTAAAATAATTCTTGAACTTGCCGCCAGATCACATCAACGCCGACAGAGAGACAATGCATCAAAATGAAACAATAAAACGAAATGCGCAGAGCTCGGCAAGTGTTGCGAAGAATGTTTTGAGTGTTAATGGTGTTTCACGGTATACGGTATACACCGTATATGATGAGTACGTGCCTTCAATACCAATAAAATACATAGAAATAGGAAATTTACCCTAAAAAAAGCTATAAAAATAAAAAGCTTACACGATCGCAATCAATTAGGGCGTGTAATTACTATCCGGTGTTTTTTTTTTCTTTTTTTTTTTCTTTTTTTTTACTTTCCGACCATATACCGAATTATACACGATACAGGAAAGTTATGGTTTTGGTGAAATTTTTTTTAACAAATCTACGCGAATCCAGGCCACTCCACTTAAAAAAAATATCTGTGTAATTTCCACTTTCCGATCAAAATTAACTGGGTACGCGACAACTCGACGATGCCAAGTCGGTGACGGTCAAATCGGCGACGGTAAACTCGGCTACGGTCCACTCGGCGAAAATGAACGTCGTCGAGTTGACCGTCGCCGACTTGGCATCGTCAAGTTGATCATCGCCGACTTAGCATAGTCGAGTTGACCTGTACCGAAATTAACTTCCCTATCGAAGTGTTTCACGAAATTACCGTAGTACATGTGGCCGGAAAGGTGTGCGGTGGGAATTCGTACCGATTTAAATGTTTATTTTTTCAGGTGGAAGTTGCTCGTAGTAGGTATTTTTTGAAGTGTTGTGCATCTCTATGTCACATACGTTACTTACTCACTGTGCCTGTTGTTGGTTCTTTGTTTTTATTTTAGTATAAGTGTTGAAAAATGAAAAATAAATGAAAATAATAAATGAGTGGAAATAGCGTAAAGAAATGGGAATAAAGAACTGGTAAAGGAAGAAAAAGAAACTAACGGGAAATGAAACAAATATGCAGAGGGGAAATGCAACGTTTGTCACTAACCTCGGGGGTTGCCGATGGCTGCTTCAATACGTACGTAATTATAATGAATTGACGTTCGGGTATGAATCACGCAACATTGCCCAAACTATATATGCCTGTCCATTATATCTATACAGGGTGTATTAGTCGAATAACTGCACATTTTGTCAGACCCACTTTGTCCCTTTTTGCATTAAGATTTTATACAAAGTAAAATGTTTACATTTTGATATCACCCTACTAATTCCGTACAATTTATGTTTTTCGATTAAAATTAGTTTCACGATCTGAGAGTTGTGCAGTTCCACTTGTGGATACCGATTTATTTACCTTCAGAGTAATTTTCAAATGTCAATTCAAAATGTCAAAACTTAAGCGTGTTCACCATTCTGTATAAATGTTGAATTAGCAATACTCAAATATGTCAAGTAATGAAATATTATTTCTTTGGACAATGTTGAGACAAATATGTTAATAGAACAAGAAATATCGACGTAGATAATTTGTTTTCATGTTTAACTTGAGAGACAGAATACAGGTAAATTAAAAGTCCAGTTAACTGCGCAACAGAATCTTATTATTAAAATATTTCTTGACAGAATGAAGCTGTTATTCCCTTTAAGCATCACATGAAAGCCTCGAATAACTTCAAAATACACAATAACCAATGTACTCCATTTTAAACACACGAAGTAAGTTTTACCGTTTTACTTCCTTTTAGCTAAATTAATATTTGCAAATATAAATAATTAAATGGAAGTTCGCTTATTTGCACAATATCAATAAGTGCAGAAATATATAAGACATTGTATGTCTATTAGCCTTTTCGCGTATTTGCTTACATTTAGTCAATTTAAATATAAATAAATCGGTGCGTTAAATTCGCACCGCACAACTTTCCGGCCGTATATCCACTACGATTTCGTAGAACTCGTCGATCGTAAAAGTAATTTTGTTCGGAAAGTGGAAATGAGATTTATTAGGTTTTGATATATATCACCAAGTCTCTGCGCAATTTCCACTTTCCGATCAAAATTACTTTTACGATCCAAGAATTCTAGTGTAACCGATAAGTTGTGCGGTACGAATTTAACGCACCGATTTATTTTATATGTAAATTAAAAAATAATTTGAAAATATGTATAGAAAATAATTTAGAACACCCTCTATACTGCATATTTTAAACACCCGGTATATTACATTTTGTTTATAATTAACCTTTATCTACTTCATATAGCGTTTTATATGTCAATTTTGAGTGTTAAGAAATGCCAAAAACCAGTTTTTCGGACTCGGGGATTTGAGATTCGTGGAGATCCGTCTAAAAACCGATTTCAATTTTTTCCGTGAATTCGATATTTTCCTATAATATCGGTAGTAATGGAAAGTAATAAAAATGTCGATAATCTTTCTCATTATTTTCCTAATCATTGGCATCAACAATTTTGGAAATTTTGTACAAATGTTGTCGGAGACACGAACAATCCAAAACTGATTTACCTCGTAATTTACGAACACTGTTAGACCTGCACCACAGAATATATATTAACAGAAGGATCAGTTCGTGTCTTTTACATTGAATTTCGTAGGGTCTCGTTTTTATTTCGAATTTACCTCACAATGCAATAACAAAATCAAATTTCCTGCAAATTTCAACCTTCACACAACATGGCTGACCCGCCCAAGGTCACTGAACCACGCCTGCCGAAAGACGCAAAGTAAACCTTCTGTTGCTGAACATCTGCTACGTATAATAACGAATGTGTGGTTCCAGATTATTTGATATTTGTTGTTTTATAGCAACACACCCTCACGCATTTGTCACTTTAGGAATTAATATAATCAGAAACTATATGTACCCTACGAGAAAATGTTATATTAGGCTTAATTTGAAATCTCTACGCAAGAATATATTTTTTGTTTGCCAGTTGATTAAAAATTTATGTTTTGACATTCTTGTAACAGTTCCCTAGTGCCCTTCTTTGTCGACCGATTTAGCACAACTTCGATCCAGGTCGTCCCATGCCGGCAGTGAATCCGCTTACCAAGTTTAATCTCGATAAGTTGCTCGATTCGGCTGGAATTTTGCTCATAGCAACACACAGGCATTTGACACTTTCGGAATAAATATCTTACAAACTATTTGTTCTACGAGAAAATGTTATTAGAATTGAATGTTTTATTAAAATTTATACTATTACAATTTCTATCATACAGTCGGTCAGTCATTCCTAAATGAAAGTGTATGAATACATGTGAACTAAGTTCAAGGACAAGTGTAAACTACAGCGACAGTGAGTATATACTGTTACAATTATATCTTTGATGAATAAGTTTTATTAAAAGCATTTCATCAGCATCAGCAATATGTTCTTCCGGTGGCGGCGCAATGATATATGACTCATTTCAAAGGAAAACAATGTCAGAAACAATATTTCTCATTGTATTCGGAGAATTACCGCAATTTTACAATGCGCACACATGTGCACATCCTTTTTGCGATAGTTTTATCCTGTATAGTTATTTAACATATTTCAAATTTCTTCTTTCCCTCTCCTTTCTAAATTTGAATAACAAATTGAATGTTACATTAGTACATGAAGATGTTAATAATTTTGTCATTGACGTTATGCAAACATACACATACAAAACTAAGTCCTATACTTATACGAAATTTGAAAATGTAATGCGAAATAAAACGTAAACGATGGCAATATGTAAAATTAATATTTAATTTCGTACTCTGTATTCTCGTCTTGTTTGTGTTTAATACTTAATTTAATTATTGTTAGTAGACCTATACTCATAATGTGAACGTGTTACTTGCCAGAGATTAACAAATATTTGCTCTTTGTACATACATGTTTGCATCATTCGTTAGTCAACATTTTTCTCTTAAGTACAATAATAATGTAGATTAGGATATTTATTCTTATAATACTTCATTATTACCTAAGTTATTCGAAGTTGAAATTGTAGAGCCTTGAGATTTAATATACTACCTATATTCCAAGTAAGTATCTTTAATATTTATAAATTTTCATATATGCCGGATAATTGAAATTCACATTGCGTTGTTGTCACACTTTTATTAGGCTCGAGCTCAGCTCTCATATAATAAGCACTTCCATTCAGTAACGAATATAATCGAAATGTTCCAGGATAAGTGAATTAGTGAATAGAAGAATCAAGAAATCATAAAAAAAATCAAGAAATCATAAAAAAAAACTTTAGGGAGAACGACACACATAGCCACAACTGTTTTACTCAATATGGTCATTATTAGCATTTTTTGAGTGATTAATGGTCTCACTACCGTGAATTCTGGATTTTTCATACCTCACTACCGTGAGATATGATTTCATATCTCACTGCAATTAAATAACATTGACCGCGTATCAAAGTTCAACAAGATTTAACGAATTTGAAGTGACCCATCGAATTTATCTATATGATCTAAAATCCCGAAGCAACCCGAGAAATACTGTCAATACTGTATGTGATCGCCCACCATATTGTTTCACTTGTCAGTTTCGTTGATTCATCGAGAAATCACAATTTGTATTTTGTGTTAAAAATAGTGCAGGGTGTAGAAAAGTATAGTATTATATTCGCGATTATGGCTATTGTTCAATAGCTGGCATAATCGCTCATATAAATAATATACTATTATTCGAGTCATTTCTGCATTTTGTCATTTGGTTTGTTATTTAGCAGTTGAAAAGATTGGATAGCAAATATTTTTCAGATTTCAAGTTCATTTAAAGTTGAAGCTTAACATGCAAAATTCTAGGCAAGTTTTATATGTATATAGTAACTTCAATGTTAATAAAAGATGCAAATATGCATGTCAAACGAGAATGGCTCGACTGAGTATCTGAAAGCAACAACCAGTTCAATTTAAATCATCGCAAGAAAACTACATCTCAGGAACTCACTTGCTTTACATACCGACTCTTTGAAAAGAGCGGATTAGTATATCAGTCATAATTCAAAATTATATTTATACCTAACTACATTTAAAATAAATTCCAAATTATCTGTAAACCTGTGAATGCTGGATATATTATATGTCCCAATTGAATCTGAAGAATTATCGCTTCAAACCTTTAATTGATGCATTCTCATAAATTGTTATTGATTTTTAATTGAATTTCTTGAAACACCATGTATTCTTAGGTCAAACGCTATATGTTTAGTTCGTCGTTACTCGTTTCATGAGGAACATTGCAAATGACTTTCTTATGTCGCCTATCCAGCATCCACCATTTCATTAGGTTCTCTTGGTGTGTAAGAATACGCCAACACAAAGCACAAATTCATAGCAGAATTATAGCATATTTTCTCTAAACACCAGTACTGGGTATTTTCTTTTTGCTCTTTTACGCTTGCTGTTGTGGGCCGTTGTGAAGCGAAGGAGTTTCAACTACAACCGGTGTCTGATCAGCTGAAATTCTGAACCAAGCAGCAAGTTTCCGAACAGGTTTGATTTTAATTCAACCACTCTCGATATTATGCATATACAAAATACAAATATCCTACAGAGAGTAAGTCGACTACGACGTCTTGGCAAGTAACATCCTTGAAATGTCTCTATTTTTTGTATTTTACGAGTAGCATGAATTTATTAATTAAACTGGCGTGTATAGCAGTTGCAAGAAACATTTTTAAATTAAATGAACTCAACTGAAGTATCCTGTATCCTGATGTATATCTTGGTCACTAGTAAGATTAATCGATTTTTCTTATTGTATGTTAAAGGTAACATTTGCACTACGATTTAGCAAATTTGCTAAATCTTGGACAGTTATAAATACTGGGTTGCCTCAAATACAGAGTAACCCAAAAAGAATAACATCCAGTTGGCTGTGGTAATTCGTAAACAGGCAATAAATGGGGATTTTTGAACTTTGTGTATGCTGTTAAGCGACTCTTGAAAAAAGAAAAAGAAAACGGAATATTCTGTATTTAATTTTCATTAACTTATAAACCTGATATAACTCGTTAACAGGTCACCATCGTTCATTTATAATTCTAATTATTATGGCATTCCAACATTTAAGGGTGGTTCTAATATTTATTCGTCTTCATTGCTACATTTGTATTTTTGTAATTGGGATAACCACGTGGTATATAGCGTTATTTCAATTGAAACGTGCTTGTTATCAGGCAATGACAGTAATAACTGTTGTCACTGCAGAAATTGTACATACTACATATCAATTAATAGTTATTTTCGCAAAAAGTTGCGTTAAAAAGGGTCTAATGAACGAGTGTTTAGCAAGCACGAGCGAAGCGACTGTGTGTAATAAAGCGACCGAATGAGACTTCTTAACGAAAAAAGTTGGGAACCCTATTTTTTGCACGCAGCCAATCATATTGGAGATGCAATATGACAATTTAAATCATGAAATTACTCACGAAATCACTTCTGTTGCTTGTGAACAAGTCGAACGTCGAGTCCAACGGTCCAAATTACACGTCGGATAATCTCAAAAATTATGCAACCCAAACAACATTTGTCAGTAAAATAAAACATAGAAGGAGATGGACTGAGGTGTTACTTTACGGATAGAACGCAACTGTTTTATATGATAGTTATGTTAGGCTAGAGAATCCCTTATGCAACTGTGCTAGCACAAATTGTTGCATAAAATGTTCATAACATAGTGGGTGTGCAAAAAGTATTTTAAAGAGCGAGAGGGGTATAACCCAATTAATGTTTACAATTAAATTATTATGTTGTTTATTTACACATTTAGAGGCTACGACCGGTTTTATTTATTCTTGCAGTGTGTGATTAGCTCCGTCAAGCTGAATGTTCTTAATAGTTCTAAATTTGTTTTGGTTTCTTACAACTGCCAAAGTAGATAATAATTTGCCCAATCAATCTTCGATTAGTGATATATTTTATTAAAAACCTTTATATGAACAATTATATAGTAGGTACGAATCTCCATCTATTTGCAATTCGCATTTCTTCGTTGTTATATGTACCGTGTATTTATTTTACCATCGAACATAGCATGTCCTATGTTCGCAGCCATAATAAACGAGTCAAACTCATGGCAGTGCGCATTGCTATTGCTAAAGACACCGACGGACGGGGAGAGAGTGGGCATGTGGGACGGACGACGACACACCACGATTGCATCAGTGTGAGACCTATTTTGATGATTATTCTAAACCATGTTGAATCGAGTTTTCAAATATGACAAGGAACAAAATTGACGACTGACAGTACTGACTTTGATCGAGTTTTCAAATATGACAAGAAACAAAATTGACAACTGACAGTACTGACTTTCAACGTGCATCGCAACTGCCATGAGTTTGACTCGTTTATTTTAGCTGTGAACATTGCGGGTAGGCTACATGCTATGTTCGATGGTAAAATAAACGCTCTGTATATAGCTGATGTGTGAATGTGTTTCGAAGTCATTACAAATATGGTGAAAGTTGAATGTCCCTTTAATGTTGCACAAGCCGTAATAATAATGTTTACAGCGATGGCGATAGGGACGCCGCGTCTAGTGAACACTTATTGCCCTGGTTCTGCGTTGACTGTTCGGTTGATGACCATTTTTTGTCAACTACAAACATGCGTATGCAATCTCATAATACAATCCAAACGAAATGAACTTGATTTTGCTGGTATATTCTGTACATTACAACCGCATCCCCACAAAGAGAATTCTGTTGTGCATATATCCGCGCTCTCGCTTAATCGACAAGTCCCTCCGCGTAACCGAAAAGTATTTAGTTACCAGTTCTGGCCATGCAAGAGAACATCTCCTTCCGTTTTGTTTTATTCGGTCGGTTTCAGTAAACAAACAAGTAGACATATAAAGAATCTTCTAACATTCTAACTAATAGTTGACTATTTACTGATGTCTGCATTTTATTTACTTAGAATGTTTATTTGTCTATTATGCTTAATAAGAAAAAAATAACTAAGGCATTAAGCAATTGCTGCGCTTCTTATTTTACGTCATGAATGAACCAACGAAAATTGTTTGTGATTGCACAAATTTGAATTTTGACCTTTTGAACGTTTCAGTTATTTTCAACAATTATTCGCTTATCATTCCTGTATTCGATGTTTAATTGATGATAAGGGCGAACGTTTTATATTTGATGTTAAGTTAATACTGGGTTCCATGCATGTACATACAATTTTAAGCGAATGCCAAGGTTATCTTTAATTGCTTTCAGATGTTCAGAAGAAGCTTTGAATTTGATTTTAGTTTTGAAAGACGTAACTAAGCAGAAGTTTCAATCGTTATTTGATAAACAAGTTTCTATTTAATGAAATATTTTCAAAATGTACTAATATCCATTGATATGTAAAAATACATTTTTGGAAATTTAAAATTTTTGCATGTAAAGTGAAGAAAGAATAAATTACATTTCAAGACATCCTAGACAGTGACTTTCTAGAATTGTTATCATAATCTTGATAAAAATTCAAGACGAATTCAAGACAAGAACCCGGCTTATCCTCAAGAGAAGATTTGAATCATCAAGACTATTTACAATCAAGTTTTTTTCAAGAAATTCTTTATCATAATTGCAAAACTTAAGATACAATTAATATAAAGTTTCTTGTAGAAATTCGAGTTGATACATTACATACATACATACATACAATACCTACCTAAACACTCTAAGTATATAAAATAACATTTTATAATAAAAAGTCGGCGCCTTAAAATCGCATCGTACAACAGTCACTTTAATAGAAAGGTGGAATTGGTCATTCATCACATTTTGATATCACTAAATTTCTGTAAAATTTCAACTTTCCTATCAAAATTACTTTTACGGTTGACGAATTCCACGACATCGTAGTGGATGTGGTCGGAAAATTCTGCGAAGCGAATTTAACTCACCGATTTTTTTTATAAATTATGCGGTGCGAACGCTTACCGATTTATTTAATTTCGATGAAGTTTATCGTCAATTTCAATATTTGTAACGATAACCTTCCTATGAAGTTCATATTGTCCGAGATATTAGGCGTGTTCTTTTTATCTGCCACTCTTCTCGATATGAGTCTGAAGTGAGGTGAAAATGAGGTGAGAAATAGCTTCTTAAAAAAACAGTCTTTTAAAATTCTAGATAATTTCAGTACGTATGCCCTCGTGACTAAATTGTTTTATGTCGTCTGTATTCGTTATGTTTTCGACCATGTTTCACAAACCGTTTCAGAGTGAAACCGAGTTAAATTTGCAGGTTAAGGTTCGCGTTGTTTATGCGCATTAACCTCTATTACGCATCACTTCTCGGACTGAGGTGAGCAAGTGAGGGCCGATTCAGCAAACTCAGTTTATGGGGAAAATGTTGGGGAAATCTCAGAACAATCTCAACTGAGACGATGTAAAAAACACTCAGTTTGAACTGAGGTGACTTTGAGAACACACCTATTGTCAATTCCGAGTGTCAGCGTGTTGGAGTTTCGTCCAAGCAACTTATGTGCTATTCTTAGGCTGGTAATTGTTATGGGGTCATTGAAATTGTAGCACAAATCTACCAATCTGTTAGCTCAATAAGAAATTTAATTTGCAAATTTTGTAAGAAATTCAAAACACTTTCGGACAATCGTAGTGAATTTTATGCTAAAATCAATATTTAGCCAGTTATATGCAGATTAGAAACCCAACAGCTCCCCTTCTTTACTGCCCCATGTTGTTTATTTTTTACTCCAGGTTCAAGTTAGAGGGACTGCTGCCCAGATACCAAATTTCATCCCGAGACTATGCCTATTTTTCCGCAATTTGACACTGTATTTGAAGGTTAATCACTAATATGATGCAATCACTTTAAATAAATAGATATAGGTAGCATCCCCCAAGTTTCCTGCGAATTATACAGAGATAAAACGATGTCAATTGCGATCAATGCGATTTATTGTGTTTCATTTGTAGTTGGCAATTTTGCATGTGGCTAAGTTTGTTACACCCAGTATGTGACTGTAATGGATGCCTATATTTATATGTAAATTTTGAAAGTTCAAGAAGTCAAATTGACCGTAATCACGCAATAAACATGCGAGTACTGGTCTCTTAGCGATAAACGTACATTAAAACAAAAATATGAACGAATGAAATTTCATTACAAAATTTGTTCCTTGCCTTTTTTTTCTCCTTAGATCTTTAGAAGCCGAACGAACGTTTTCTATCGTTGTTTGTGTCCGTTGAGCTCGTCATCGTTCCGGCGTCAATTGAATAGAACAAAACAGAACTAAGCATGTGAGAACGCCATGCACAAGTAGAATAGATCCATTGTTATTTTTCGAAATGTCCAGCGAAGCGTTTATGTGATTCATGAGCTTCATGTGCATTACGCATTCTCGAATCGTTCATGCACATAAACGAATGTTTGCCTTCTTTTGATTTATAATTATTAATTTTTATTGCTTTGTCGACGAGCCGGCAATTATGATTATTATAGTGGGCAGTTCTTTTACATTGTCTTGACTTAATGCCGTCAGAAGTCCGAAGAAGAGGAAATAAGAGAGAACTATGTAAGTACTGAAATTGGCCATAGGAGATGAAAGAGATAAGGGATAAGTACAAGATATCGACGTCCATAATGTGCATTTGTGATTAAATAAAACCATCCTGTTTTGGTTCACTAGTTTACTGCTATTTCAATCTTCGATCTTTTAGTACTGCCGTCTCAAATTCTTTTCTTCTATACGCATTAGTATTTTATAGATTTTATTTCAAAATCGCCTTTTCTTTTGATATAACGTAAACTATATATGTTGTACTTGGTAGTGGACGAACATAATCCTTGAATAATACCCACTTGAATCACACAAGAAAATAGAATTTAAAAAAAGAGGAATACAAAAAAATAATACCAGAGTTATATTTTCTTTTTTTTCTGATAACATACCTCTCCTTTTTTTATATTTTAGTATCCCGAATTAATTCTGTTTAAAATAAAATATCTTCTTCCCTCAGATTCAAAAGGCAATAATAGTCGTGTCATAATCTATTTCTAGTACAAAAAAACAAATACATAAGTGCATCTTTCTAATGATGTTTTTTATTGAGATTTAAAAGGTCTTAAGCTCTGAATAAAATAAGAATTCGTTCCTTGTCGATATGTTATATGTAGGTATGGGATTCATCATGGACCACCACGGTGGCAACAAGGTTCTATGTAAACACTTCTTTCCAAGATTTTAGATTATTTTATTTTGTTTTGTTCTTGACGAAACTGAATTTTATATTTATATTGAATTTACATTAAGAAACTATAATTGATTAAACAAAATATTATGCTGTCTCATGTCTACACTAGAAATATGATTGATTATAAAGGTTATATTAGTTTAAGAAAAAAACAGGCCGGAATTACTTAACTTTATAATAATTTACCTAAAGCATTTAAAAAGGATACTCGATATTCAATTCATTTATTTATTTCTTTTATTGTTTCAGGTACGTATTTTGAAAAAGATCGACTCCGACGTTTGAATTCAAGGGAAATTTGGTAATTGGCAATTCTTTAAAATTGTCTATAATGATAATAATATATAAAATAACAAATTACTTCGAATTAATTCAGCTATATTCAATATTGTACATATTTATTAAACAGTGCATTTTCTTAAAGAAATCCGTATGGATTTACACGTCTACAAAGTCCCGGTAGGTTGTGTTAATCACACTGTATTATAATTTGTACGTTTTATAATTCATTCTTAAAGTTTTTATCAGTAATCCTATCTTGCAAAATAATTAAAGAAAATTGAATTATTTATGCTAGCAAGCCTAACTGACAACTTGATGTCTGTCAATGCTCCGAGCTCGAATGAAATATGTAGTTAACTATATTAATTTGTTTGCGTATAACATAAATTACATTTTTTTAAATTTTCTTTAATTTTTTTCTTGTGTTACTGTTAAGGACTATCATAATGAGCGAAAAATGATACAAACTGAGAGCGTGATTTGTGCGTTGTAAAATGTGTAGTAGGAGATTCATGAACACGACTTAAACTTTTTACGATGTATACATTTATGTATTATGAGATCATTAAAAATGCACTAAGTATATATTTACTGACGAAAGTATAAATACTTTATATAATAAATAAATTACTATATTAGGAATACTTCCGGGATAACTAAAAACAGTAGGCAAATTACAAATTCGATCCCAAAAAAGGTTTTTTTTTATGACATAGCGCCAAACGCATTTGTCAAATTCGATCCCTGCCGTATATCAAATTCGATCCCTGCCGTATATCAAATTCGATCCCTGCCGTATATCAAATTCGATCCCAGGTTAGTTTTGCGGCTGAGGTTAAGTTAGGTACCCAGTTCGGTTTGGGTGGCAATAAGGTTAGTCCTTATTGGGGTTAACGAGAGGTTAGTGGAAATCACCCAAAACGTACTTGGTTTTAACGTACTTGGTTTGATTTTAACCACTTATACCTAAATACTACCTGCTAAAAACGGGATCGAATTTGTGTGTCACAAAATTACAACTTTTAGACTCATAAAATGGTTTGGGATCAAATGTGACACTAGCGGCACTAGCCAAACAGTACATTTAGAACTGAGTAATAAAGTAATATTAATAAAATTACTATTCTTAGCTTCGGCAATCGAAAGATGACAACACCCGAATAAATAAATTAAATATACAAAACATGAGGCAACTTGAATGCTAATGAATGAGTGTATTTCTAATAAATATTCATAACAATTTTCAGTAACCTATATGCATAAAAAACTATGTGGGTACACGTTTGGTTTTAATGTCTCGCTAAAACAAATTTGACTGAATATCTGATTGAGTAATATATACATATATTTCCACCTGTAAATTCAGAGGCTATTACTCCATATGCCAAAATTATTGCCTATATGTACGTATGTGTTTTTGGAGGACACAATAGTACATGGTGGCTGAAAATCAAATAGTTTCGTATATCCGAAATACTTGGTATTTATTTTTTTAGCTACATATATTTTGTACGAACTTTACGCGAGTTCACGCACTATCAATTTGATATTTATTTTAATTTGAATTTAATCATATTCCACAAACTTTAACAGTTCGAAACTTAAAGATTAAAATTCAATTTTGGAAATTACAATCCCATAATAGTATATTATTCAATGAGCCCATAATGCAGGCTATTATACGCGAGGGCAAGTTTACGTCACGAGGCGGAGCGAAGCGAGCCGAGTGTAGTAAAGCCCGAGCGTATTAATAAATT
>JARJEB010021058.1:0-13167 GCA_030264535.1 Liometoxenus newtonarum | reverse complement strand
CCGAAGAATTCCGAGCATAGCTCGATGTGAATCGCCCGCCATACTGTTTCACTTGTCAGTTAGTGCTCGTTCGTTGCTTCATCGAGAAATCACAATTTGTATTTTGTGTTAAAAATAGTGCAAGGTGTAGAAACAGCATAGTATTATATTCGCGATTATGGCCATTGTTCACTCAGATGAATTGCGCCATTCGCCTTGCGGCTCGTGGGCTCAAACATCATCTTCGTGAGCAATGGCTGTCATAATCACTCATATAATAATATACTATTACTGCAACTGTTTAGTTTAATTTAGTTTACTTTTGAAGAAAATTTAATCTTTTAAACATACAAACTTATATACAAAACTTACCTTGGCAAAGCGGTAGAAGTTAAAGTTATGAAAGCGGCACAGTCATGAGAATGAGCTTGGGAAATATCGATAACGAGAAACCGTTCATTCGTAACATAAACGCCTCCAATGCCCAAATTTGCACGTTTAAATTGTACTTCACGAGTTATGGCGTCACCAGATCTACAATAAAAAAAACATTAACAATTGCATTATTGTTATTTAGGTCATGAGGTTGATACCCAAGTTGATGAACATCCTTAGCTTCACGAAAATCAGTGGTAAAATTGTATTTTTCCGAGAGAAGTTGAACAAGACGCACTTCAATACCATCCCAAGTAAAGTCATCGCTAGAATCCAATAACTTCTTCACAACGAAAGGTGGCTGATTTGCAACGGCAACAATAAATCGATGTCCGGCAAAACCATCCAGCATTTTCATTGGAAAAAGATTAACCTTACGGGTAAAAGTTTCATTTCTCCATGAATTAAGCACCACGGGTAAACTGCTTCCAATTCCATCAACATACATTTGATGTGTGTATAAAATATACGCAGATTCAACGCCTGGGTTGACAATCTTCTCTGATTTTGCTATCACTAATAAATTAACGAACACTCTCGCGGCTTCGCTGGCCAAGAACTCATATACCTTCCACTGGGATGACCGTGAGACGATTACCACCTTGTTTTCAATTTGTTCACCGATAATATCCTTACTTCTCATCACATCCGCCATGAACAAAATGTACGAAACGCAAGTGCTTCCGGTGCGTGCCAAAATCTTTTTCACTTTGAGTTCGTAGTTACTCGTTATTTGGCCGTGGACAAACGGAATTGGATAGCTGCGGAATAATAGCTCAAGCAGCAAATCATCGCCTTCCTCCACGATCGGATCGTAGAGGATGACACTCGTGCAGCCGGATAAGAAGTTGATCGTGACAATGTTTATGAGGTTGACGAGTGATGGTACTTGATTGAAATCCAAATTACGACCGTAGAATGAGTCCATCCATTTTTCGGCTTGTGGTTTCTCATGAGCTTTCTGAAGCGCTCGTTTTGTTTTTGCGTTTACACTGATGAGGAACATAATGATCAACAATAGTTTCATCATAACAGACATGATGTAATCATTTTTCTTGCGGTTTACTTGCTTTTATATAGGTGCGGTGAACCGATAGGGATTTAAAAATGTAAGAAGGTGCAGGTGGTCGTGCTGCTTCTCATTAAATATTCAATTATCTTCAAGTTTTTTTCGAGAACGTAACTAATACCATCGTTTAAAAATTCATCTGGTATCTGGTATTCAACTAAAAAGTAAAATACAATTAATTTTTATGTCGTAATATAAGAAAAAGTAATTTTACAAAAAAGTTGCTTTTTATTTCAAAGTTTCAATGTAATAATCGAATTATACAATGTTCTTGCGCGTATTGATTTCTCTCTCTCTCTCTCTCTCTCTCTCTCTTAAAACGTAGTATAGTACAACCAGTGATTACATAAGACCACAATTAATCAATTATTTCATCACTGGTGTCATTATAATTGTATAAATATCAATTAAAAAGGCAGACACAAAAAGGCAAATAAATTAGCCATATAATAAATTATACATTAGAGAACAGATTACATGCCATTCTTCATGTTGTTGATTTGATTTTTGATTGATTTGGCTTGCCCAACTTAGTTAATCAAAATCAAACAGCCAAGTATCGCAAAGGATTAACTAGAGAGCGATTCTAAGCAAACATGAACCCCGGAAAATATAATTTTTGCGGCAACCTGAAACCAATCCCAGAGTGTTTTTTTTTTTGATGCGGACACTCAATAATAAAATCATGAGATATCGATGATAATTTAAATCAAAACATTTGATTTTAAGTACAAAATTTTCATACTTATTGCTGTAAAATTTGGGCGTATTATTTATTATATTGTCACCCTTGCTGCGTGGAATGAACTTTTGGAAACGCAGGCACCGCTGAACACGTCCACCAAGTCTCTTGTTTGCTTAGAAGGACTGTAACTACAACTACAAAAGTGAAATTTATTCGGTAAGTATTACATAATAATTGTTTACCTATAATTAGAATTAATTTAATTACGTTTAAGATAAACCTATTTATGCGTATGTACATTTTACAAACTATATCCTTATTTATCCTTTTAAATGATGTTACTAAGGTATGTAAATACCAATTGTGTAGTGACCGGCCCAAGACACCTTAGTAACATCTGGCAACTTGGTATAAATATAAAAAATATATTATCTTAATGTATTTGTTGGGAATTTTGTTTTGCCTTGCGGCTTAGACGAAAAAGTTAAATTGTAGTTTCGATTGAAATAATTTAAGCATTGAAAGTAGTTGGCTCGTTAAGTTTAATCTTCGATGTCGTTGTCGATTCTGCTACTGCGAATACCTGTGTTGCCCGTCCATGGATAGATGTCTGGACATGGTTGGCAGGTACGCATATATCTTACACCAGATTTATGCCAGAGATTGCAAACTTTTGGATTATTACAACGTTTTGGTCGGTCCTGAAACGATAGAAATATCGCTGTAATTCCCCGATTTTTACAAATTGAAAAAACTTACTGAGTAATTGCAGTGGAATGGTTGGAAATTATTAATGCGAGACATTGGTGTCGGATCACGCACCCATTGTAGAGCTTGCCAGTTTGTAACAAAGAATACATCGTTCATCTGGTTGATGGTATCCAAAAACTTGATGAAACCTTCTTTATGATGTGGTTGGGTGAACCAAGCCGCATGGTAGAACAAACCAAATGGAGCTCTAAAGTTGTATAAAATCATCAATTCCTATAATCAAAATACACAATTTCTATGCACCCACCTGTTGGTTGTGTAATGTCTTTCAAAGTTCTTCATCAACATTTTGAAGACGCCATCTGATTCCCCTGGATTACTGCAAGCGTCTCCCATGGAACACCGTCCTCCATTCAAATCCTGCCACATGACCATAGGGACTTCCCAAACTCCGGGATACGAACGCGTTGGGCATGGCGGGATCATACAATCATGGAAGAGTTTATAGTCTAAAGTGTATGGCCAACTGGGTGGCTTGTTTTCGTAGATAGGCATCGATGAGTCGTACGTAAAGTTCGAGTCGTACAACATTTTAAACATTTTGTTCCCGCCGACGGAAAGGAATGGAGCTCTCATACCGCGGACATCTTCTAATTTGACCCCACCGTAAGCTGATAATATCTCGCGTTGACCGGCGACTTCACGTGTCCACTTCTTTTGCGAAAATTGTTCACCAAAGCTATGACTGCAAAGAAATATTAATGTCGGTGGCCCATTGTAAGGCCGTTTTTACATGCAGAATGCATTCAATAGAAAGTACCAAAACCATAGATAAAAACCAAAGAAAAGCATTTTTTGAGGTGCCGTTAGTCAGTGCCACTACAATTTCAAAAAATTAGGAATTTTTGGTGTATTTCTACAGTGCAGTACTACTTCACGTGTGTTCAATGTGACTTACGACACTGTATGGGAGGCAAGTTCGTGCCCGTCTGAGTATAAGTTTTGGACTTGGCTATAATCAGTCCATTCGTGGGATACGTAGAAAGTGGCCGAGATGGGACAACCGTTTGGATTAACACGGCCCTTTTCGAAAAGATCGCTGTACAAGCCTTTGTTGAGATCATTAACGGAATCGTCGAAAGTCATTAAGACGATTTGGGGAACTTGTTCAGCTGGTACATCCCCTGTTTCATTAGTAGGCATAGAAATAAAGAGGACACAGTTAGCAAACATTGTTATGGCAGTAAAAAGTTAAATTAAAAAACAAAAAAACAAGAAAGTAGTAAATCGCGAGCGGATTAGACGCAGCCAAATTGGTGGATTCATCTCAGACTTACGACACAGTGTGCGATGCCATCTCATGACCATCCGCATATAAATTCTGAACTTGACTATAATCAGTCCACTCATGCGACACGTAAAATGTCGCTGAAATTGGACATCCATTCGGATTCTTCCTACCGTTTTCAAACAATTCTGTGTAATAGAGTTTGTTTAGATCATTCACACCATCATCGAATGTCATCAATACAATTTGAGGTACTTCTTCTAATGGTAGATCTCCTATATTTGATTAAATTCAAGGTAAATACTAATAAAAATAAAAATCATTCATTTGGAATTGAACATTCAAATCACTCTCTCTCTCTCTCTCTTTCTCTCTCTGCTTAAGCCCAAATAAGTGCAACCTTACCGGGTATTTCTTTGCCTCCACAACTGCAATCTGGTAGTAAGCAGACATCCTTACGACATTTGGCAGCGGTTTTATCTGGCTGTGGTTGCGGATAGATGGTATCAGGTCTTCGTGGTGGGAACCTGTAGATGTCTACGAATTCTGAAGCCTTCGAGACGATGGACGTTGAGGGTTTCAATGTTGGACGCGACCGTCTACAAAAACAAAACATGATTTTAAACCGAATTTTTCACTTTGAAATTAATTGCTATGTATAATTTTGTTTTGTAAATTGTTAAAGTGACTTACGGTGGTGGTGTGCCGCGATTTATAGGTTCAGCTGCATTGTTGCTAACAATTGCGTTATTGGCAGTGTAATGAGTAGATCCACGTGTTCTAGTTTGCGTTTGGGATTGAGTTCTGCAAGGTACAGACAAATAGATAAGTGTTAAGTGTTTTTAATTTTGATGGTATGAGGTATGCTCATAAATGAAAGTGCTGGTATAGTTATCACCCTACCCTACCCTCTGATGCAAATACAACAACATTATCTACCATGCAGCATCCAAAAATGATTAATTTTAGTTGATGCTTTACTAAATCGAGCGCATTTTATATTTTTTTTGTTGGTCAATCAATTGAGGTGATTACGGTGAGCAGCAAAATAAAAAAATACTTAAAATGGCGTGTTAAGTGTGCGGTGGTATTACTTCAAATTACTAAACAACTTTCCAACAAACGTACACAAAACCGAAATGTTACAATAGGTGCGTTCGGTAAGGTATCAATGTTTTCGTAAATTGGAGGTGTGTATAGAAACGAAATTTACCGAACGCAGCTAAAATGTCTTGGATTTTTTTTTGTGGATTGTGTGGGCTCAGTCAACATCCAGTCTCATGGGAAGTTGTATAAAGTTTACCATTACTTAATGGTATGTCCAGCCAGTCCAACGTTTTGTTCGTCCGCGTATCGTTAAACTTTGCGGGGGACGGAAAATGTACGTTCAATTGGCATTTGGGGGGTAGGAAGCGGTTAATATGTCGAAAAACGGTGCAGAGAGATAGATTCAAAAAAGACAGATTACTTTAGGTGGTGCTTGTTAGCATGCAACTCTTGCAACTTTTACATTTATCTCATTTTTACAAGTACCTCTGCTTGATTTCGTTGCATTTATTGTTTGTCGTTTGGTTCTCGCTACATTTGGGATTTTGCCTGCGCGATCCACCGAGTCCGATAATCGATTTAATTGCAGCATTTACCCGGGAAACTCGTGCGGGAGGAATGGGATTGACTGGAGATGTTGTCTTGGTCAGGACTGGACCATCGTCAGTTACTTTCGCTATGAATACTGGGGGCTTGGGCTTGAATGTCGGTGGTTGGTCAGGCTCAGGTTTAGCAATATCGTCATGATCTACAATCAATTGGTGCAACGGTGGCACTTCAACCGTATTCCGAAACGTTTTTATGTTAATTGCTGCGGTAGCTTGATAATTCGGCTCAATATAGTGGCGGAATTGTTCAGTTGCAGCTGGTAAATTAGTATTTTGCAAAATTGGCAAAGACGAGGTTGTTGTTGGTGGTGGTGGTGCAGGAGTTGTCGTCGTCGTGGTAGTCGTGCTGGTGGTCGGTATGGGTACACTGACGGAATAGCGATACGTGGTGACGTCGTTATGCGGAGCAAAGGTCGAAGAAATGGGTGCAAATCTTAGAGAATTGCTCGGAAATTTAATTTTGCCACGGTCCACGTTACCAACGCTAATATTCCGATTTTCCAATGAATCTTCTTCGCTAGCTGGATACAGTTCAGTGCTGCTAGCGAAAATATGATTAATTGCAATGGGATTTATGTATTTCCTAATTGTTTTGATACCGTTTGATTTAACAAGATATTCTGCAGTTTGACTTTCATTCGTTTTAGTTTCAAAGGGTGTTTTGGTGGGCAAAACCGATTTCAAAAAGAATTTAGGTGGTGCATAAGTGGTTGGCACAATTTGTATATTCCGTTCTGTACTACTATTACGAATATAATAAATTTTCCGTTTCAGATATTCAGCGGGTCGCGTTGCAAAATCATCGAGATTTGAGAATGGTGTTGACTTGAACGCTTTCGTAAAATAGTATTTCGTTTCGGTCGAGGATGTGGTGAATGGTGCTGGCTGATTAACAACTGCAGAGCGTACGGGTGCATGCAAAGTAAAGTCAGTGATCGTGTCTGGATGATATTTAGGTCTGTAAGTTACAGGAACTGTTGGTGGTGGTGATTCATCTAGTCTACGGTCAATTGAACTTGTATTCGTTAAACGGGATGACAATGGAAGAGTGTGTCCCGGGTTTTCCGGTAATGTATTAGGTAATGACTGTGCTCGTGTTTGATTCGCATTGGATCTGTTAAAATAAATGACACCTATTACAAAGTCCTTAATCATTTAGAACACATGTAAGACATATTAACATAAATTCATCCAGGGGCGGACTGGCCATAAGAACGTTCGGGATTTTTCCGAGGGGTGTGAGGCAGCTGCCACAGCACTGCCCAAGATTTCCCGGGCCGGTTTCAAGAGCCAGTCCGTCCCTGAATTCATCTTAAACTTTTGCAGTTCCGGGAAAGCGGAATATGAATGTTTGTGATGTGCCGCGAAGATACTACAAGATATTAATATAATTCAGATAAAAAAAATATGCTCGATTATTTTGTATGGTTTCGTTTTGCTTTGTTTTGTTTCAATTTGTATAGCGTTTTATGCCAATTGTAATATGCCAATTGTAACTTTAACTTTGTAGTACCTTGTCATGGGTGTAGTGCTCGAAAATGGGGGAATTACAATAACAGGTCTTGGGCTTGTTGTTGATTCTGGTCTTTGGATGAGACTTTCCTCGTTTTGATTCTCCCTAAATTTGATTATCACATACATATCTCAATTTTAATTTTGCAAGCCAAACATTTAAAGCATTTCATACCTTGTGATTTGTTGTCTGCCAGGTGGTTGTCTGTAATTTTGATCATCCACTTGACTATTAAACCTATTATCTTCATTATAATCCGATACTGCTGGTTGTTGATAAATGTCCTGCGTATTGAAGGTTTGAATAAAAGAATTTCCACGTTTCGGTTCATCAGTGGTTGATTGTTGGATTGATGGTGTTGGTGTACCACGGTAAGTGTTCTGTGCATTGTTATTATTGTTGTTTTGATACTGTTGAGAATAATCGACATCTCTGTAGAGTTCCACGTCGTCTTCGTACAAATTAAAATAAGGATCAAATTGTGAAGGATCGTAGTGATGACTTCCATTGTACAGGGCCCTTGTTGTGCCTATAGCCGGGGATGGCTGTTTTGAAGGACCTGCGCTGGTTTCTTCCACCCTGTATATTAAGAATTTAAAGAATTTCATCTAATTATGCAAAAATCTAATAAAATGAAATAATTATTATCCATATTTCGACATGTTATTAATAAAACTTTGTCAAAACGCACGTTTAGCGGATAAGCTATGGATTTTTTTTTTGAAACAGCTTTGTCGGGCTTTAACAAAAACTATTTACACGGAAACATTATTGACTGCAAGTCAACATTAGTTTTGAACAAACAAAGAAATTACCTCTTCGCATTCGGTTCGTCTAATCGTGTGTTATGGTTATTAATACGATTGTTTGTCGTTAGTCTGTGTCGAGTCTTTTCTCGTTGTCGAGGTGTCGTCGTGGTCGTCTTGTTAACAGGCCGTCTTTGTCGGACGGTATAGACAGGTTTTGAAGATGTTGTTGTCGTCGTTGTAAGGTTTTTGGCAATAATAGGATTTTTGGTACTTGTAGGAGGTGTTGGTGTAGTTGCAGTACTATTTTTATAAACTAATGAGGGTTTCAAATACACAGTGGGTGGTATTGTGGATATTGTCAAATTGTGTACCTTTTCATTATAACGTGCCGAATATTTGGTTTCCCATTTAGCTTTAGCTGAAGTAGTTTCAGGATATTCGTACTCTTCATAATAGTATTCGTCATCATCGTTCAAAGATGATAGTGATAATGGTAATGTGTAATTCTTCGATGACTTATTATTTTTATTTTGACTAGAATATGATTTTGTCACTTGATCGTCATCGTCTTCTTCGTCTTCGTCTTCGTAATCGTAGTAATAATAGTAATCATCGCTTGTATTTCCAATTCGCAATGGTTGGGGAGTCGTATAATGCGTTACGATGGTTTGATTAATTGTGGCGCGTTGATTTTCGCGTATCTTCTCCAAAACTTGTTCCATCAGATTAAATTTTGGAGGTGACAAGAATTCCGGTTTTATTTCTTGCTCTAGCGGCAAACTATTATTATACTTTTTCGTAATAGCTTCGGTTGCTTTAAATTTGATGTTGAACGGATTAAAATGACTGAAACTCGTTGACAGAGGTAAGTCTTTCGATTGATGTGAAGAGGAATGCATCGCATTGAAAGCAAAGTGCGGTTTTGTTATTAAACTAACACTGGAAGAGTACCCATAGTTCGGATACTTAACTGTCGTGGTTTTGGGATATTGGCGAATGTTAAAATATTGAAAGTTTTCATTTTTTCGTTTTTCGTTCCTACTAACATGAGGACGCTTCTGGTCTATGGGCACAAAAGGACGGAATTCTTCCTGTTTCACTACAGGCGGCACATAATTAAAACTGCTCACGTGAAACTTATGTATGCTTGATTGAGGAGGGTTTACGGAAAGAATGGGAAGAGGCTGTCGACTCAAGGAAAAAGTCATTTTGCCGTGCCAAGGTGTCGTGTCTGTATTTCTTTGAAGACGACTGGAAAATAATCTTTCAAAATTGTCGTAATTATAGATTCGTCGTGTCTCTTTACCTTCTATGTACTTGTCTCTTCCTTCGACGTAAGCCTAAGAAGTTATTTGTCATGTCGTTTACGTCATGGCTAAGCGAATAAAATCATTAAATCATTAAAAATTACAAAATTGCATGTAATGTTACCTGTACTGTTGGATTGGCTGCGATTGTTGCTGTCCGGTACCGAAAGAGATGATTCCGATTTTTTCATTTCTGCCGCTGTAAGTCTACAAAATTCGACAACAATTGAAATGTATCATTAAACGAATTATTTTCGGATTAACTCACTGGAATAGCATTAGAGTTGCGCAATCCATCGCGATCTCTTGCCACTTGCCCAATAGTCGAGGGTTGGCCACGATAGACGCGTTGTTGTCGATCGCTTTCAACTTCTTCGGCTGGTGGTAACGTTTCTTCAGCGTCTTCATACAATTGCTGTTGCTGCTAAACAATTTCAATTAATAAATAACTTATTATTAAAATACACTACCTTAATGATCTCCTGTTGTTGTGCGTGTTGTTGATGCAGTTGTCTTGATTGTCCACGCGATGTGACAATGGCAGCTGGTTGTGGCGGTGGTGGAGGTGGTGTATATCTAGCTCGGGATGATGTGCTTGGTGGCGGTGCGGTTGCAGTTGCCGCTGAGACTTCCGTGGCGGCGGCATCGCAGCCAACATTTCGTGGCCAGTCGCACGTTTGCAATTCGTGACTGTACATTAAGCCACCCGTGCATGATTCCAATAATGCACCACCAAATACGCACACATAGTATTGCGTACAGTCAGTTGGATGAGGATAGTAACCGAATTCTTCGGGACAGTCGAAATTCACGCCTGTCTTTACTTCAGTCGACACTGCTTGAGTTCGTGTGATCTTTCTTTGACCTGAACATAATCCTGGAAAAGAATAGAAAAGAGTTATTTATTATTCGTGTTTGAATTGATGGCACAGTAATTGCGCGCGGTGTTCATGTTCATGTTTCATTCTTAACGTTAAAGTTTGAAAATCATGAAGAAGAAAGTTATAGGTTTGCGTGCTGCTAGTTTTGCAATATCTCGCAAAAATTCTACAGTATTCTGTTTCTGGGATGTAAACAAAAAAAAACATATTACATAAAATAAGCCATTCATAGATACAGTGGCGGATTTTGCTTTTATTGGGCCCCAAGCAGTCGCCCGCCTATAAATGAGTGTAAAAAAATTTTAATACATTTTTAATTCTTAGAGCCAAATGAAAAACATTAAAATATCTGACATATGAGGGCCACTGAAGGTTTGGGGGCCGCATCCACCGCCTATTGGAAAATCCGCCACTGCATAGATAATCATAATAAACCACTTTGATCATGGATTTTTATCGGATCATAACATAAATATCCATCAATTCAGAACATGGAGTTTTATCACATTTATTTAGAATTTTATTGTGATATAAATAATTATGTCGCATATAAATTTCAATGAGGTATTAAAATATGAAAAAAGTATTTTGACATGCTTGTTTTTGAAAGACAAATTTGATAAGTTAATTACTTCAATTGGCAAAAAACGTTTAACAGTTCACAACTTATACTTGTATGAATTACTTTCAACAGATTATTACTTGTTTGTTTATTTTTATTTAGTATTGTGGGATTATCTTTTTTTTGCATTGTTGTTTGTTGATTGTTGTCGTTTAAAAAGCGGACATTCACAGCATCGAGCAATAACATCATTATTAATCAAAATATCTAAATTTGTAACAATAACACTTGTCTACATATAGGTACATAATGACGCAACACATCTCTGTGGCTTGAGACATTCATTCACGTGAACATAATTGAAATCCATTCAAAACTATAAATAACTTCAAAAGTCTTCAAAAAGAGATTAATATCGAAAAATGTAACATGCGTTATGTATATGCATATGCATATGTATATGTACTTAGTTCCAGCGTTTTCCAGTAAGTTTATGTACAACCCTGGAGTTTTCTTTATCAGCTCCAGACAGTCCTTCAGATTCCTTGAGAAACACGACCGTGGAATTCGTCATCGATACGCGATCGTGGGAATGAATAGTGATCGCGCCCAGAGAGTCGAGAGTCAATCATAGACCACTGAATTAAGAATACTTATTACTAATATACATTTCGTCATGCTTTATATTATATTATTATATTCTACAAGTTTATATACCTACCTATTCAATAATCATCAAAGTACCATCAAAGTATAAATATATAATATTTAATTAACAACAATATTATAAATTATAAATAATAGTATATTATTATATGAGAGATTATGATAGCCATTGTTCACGAAGATGATGTTTGAGTCCACGAGCCGAAGGCAAGTGGCGCAATTCATCTAAGTGACCAATGGCCATAATCGCGAATATAATACTATGCTTTTTCTACCCCTTGCACTATTTGTAACACAAAATACAAATTGCGATTTCTCGACGAAGCAACGAACGAGCACTAACTGACAAGTGAAACAATTTGGCGGGCGATTTACATCGAGCTATGGTCGGACTTCTTCGGGTTCTTTCGAGATTTTAGATCATATAGATAAGTTGGATCGGTCACTCAAATTTGTTAATCGATCAATGTTATGAAATTGACAGAATTTGTCGGGTTCGTTCGAGATCTTAGATCATATAGATAAATTGGATCGGCCACTGCAAATTCGTTAAATCTTGTTGAAACAATGTTATTTAATTGTAGTGATTTCTGAAAATCCATAACTCACGGTAGTGAGTTATGAAAATCCATAACTAACGATAGTGAGTTATAGGATGTCTATCTTTGAACTAGGAATGCTTATCCTGCAGTTTCTAAATTTTCATTCATAATAATTTTTTGGAAATTAATTATTACATGAAAAATACACTAGATACGCAGAAGGTCTGGTTTCGACTCCCAGTGAGAGAGAATTTTTCATGTAATAATTAATTTCCAAAAAAATATTATGAATTAAAATTTAAAAACTGTAGGATAAGGTAGTTATGCTTATCCTACAGTTTCTAAATTCAAGTCTTCTAAGAATTGAAACGGTCATTGTTGCATTTCGATTTTTAAGTTTTTTTTTCCGGTAAAACACGCAATTTTTTTTTAATGAAATAATAGTTTCGTGTTTCACGTCTGCATGAACCTTACATACCTTCCGAATGCCTTGTTGTAGTGTGAATAACTATAATACTTTTCTGTATTGAATATCAAATGCAATGAATTATTATTATTGCGCCGATAAAGGTTAGTGGGTCATAACAATATGTTGCCGTCACAATGTGTGAACAGAATGTAATTGTATAAATGAGAAATAAGATATAAGCAAACAAGAAATGCAATCCAATTATACAGTTGATTCGTTTCAAGAAAATAACAATCTCTGGAGAGATATAAAGTAGAAACAATTAATGTACCTATAGACATTTTTCGTTTATTCGTACGCCCAGTATATAAATTTCTTTGTATACATTGAAATGCATTCGATGCCAAATCGATTTTGTTATTACTTATTTATTTCTATTTGCATATGTGAGTAACATAATAATTCGTATAAACGTTAACGTTTTCGAACAAAAACGAACATAAGCAATTTATAGACTTTAATAACAATTATACTATTATTACTTAGAAAAAACTAATTTATAAAAACTTAGGAATCTATTTTTATCAAAAATTTAACAGGAATCAAATGTTTTTATAAAAAAAACATTTTTCTCGGCCGATTAATGCACTGTTATTATATTGACCAATCACAATACTCGATTTTGAGGTTGACATCCAATCAACTGATTATTATAC
>JARJEB010021052.1:2500-22269 GCA_030264535.1 Liometoxenus newtonarum | reverse complement strand
CTGAAGTATTTCAACAACTTGTGACTCAACAGATTCCATTCGAGTAGACAATTGTGCTGTGCATAACCTCAAATCCAATGTAGCATTACACTTATCACAGAACCATCTAATTGATGCATATCATTGATAATTTTATGTGCTGCATCTTTCAACTGAGCGCAATGTGGGTGAAGGTACACTTTACACAGAAAACACACAACTGACTTAGTTGTTACAATAAAATTTTCATCAAAGACGGTACAAACCGATGTTGACGCCGCAAATGCGAAAGTATACAGGGTGTCCCAGACCAAAAGATACAGCAAAAAATGGCAGATTCTACATGAAAAACTGAGTATGAAAGTCCTATACCAAAATGTTCAGGGAAGCACCGTTTTTAAACCGGAAGCAATTTAAGCTGACAAATCAGAGAGCTTTCCCATGTTCAAAAACTACCTGTTTCAGGAACTCAGTGGTTGCTATGACATTGTTGATCGGGCCATAATTTCTTTGGTCGACTGTAAATAATTTAGGTAATATAGGTTATCCGTCTATCAGAATTCCAGTCGTCCAAATAAATCGTTATAAATTCGTAAATAACAACCACTGAGTTCCTGAAACAGGTGGTTGGGAAAGCTCTCTGATTGGTCAACGTAAATTGCTTCCTGTTTAAAAACGGTGCTTCGCTGAACATTTTGGTATTGGACTTTCTTACTCAGTTTTTCATGTAGAATCTGCCATTTCCGCTGTATCGTTTGGTATGGGACACCCTGTATACTCTTGTACTTTTGATGTATAGTATATTACATTCAATTCGATTCATATCAGCTCAGCAAACGTTTTGGTTATACCGTTTCACATCGAAGAGGAATACAGGATTTACGTGTTTCAATAATTCAAAACCGATGAATTTCGCTGGAGCATCGAGCAATATAGGCTACAACCTGTATTGGGAGGATTTTGATTAAAATACGTTTGCAATTGAAAGTACCTTTGAACCTGAACAGTATATTGTACGGCAGTATTTATATCTGGTTTGTAAAATGAACCAGGAAAACGTTCCATAGAATTTTCTTTGCACTAATCATTTTTATAAATAATCATGGCCACCGGCCGAAATTTATCCAGGAGATATTTGGGACTATTAGGAAATTTTTTTTAGTTATTATACGTGTTTCTACTAAAAGCCAAGGGAGTGCACGGGTACCCTTTTGCAACCCCTTCGTGACGCTGAGCCATGTAAATTATAATGAAAAAGTAAAATGCAGAGTCTCTTAAAATGCATTCAGTTCAGAGGCGGATTTAGGCATGGTCTTTATGGGCTACAGCCCACGGCCCCGTGCAATCAAAGGGCTCGATTACTTAATTACTTAATGTTCATTTCAAGACGCGATACAGCATATAAGGGCCATCCGCTGTCGCGTTCTTGAAATTCTGCACTTTTTCATTTAATTGTTCTGCTTGACTATTCACCGTCGCCGTCGGCATGTACACTCATAATTTTGATTTTAGTGTAGACTGTAGATATACCGCAAAAAGTTCAAAATTGAATTTAACACCGGTCTTCATTTCCTACAGAGTGAGAGCCCCCAAACAGTGTTAGGCCAGGGCCGCTAAAGTTAGCGGTCCGGCCCTGAATCAGTTAAATCAATAAATCAGTATAATTGCTAAAAAAAATGTATTTAGATAAATTTTAATATTTTATTTTTATTTATTATTGATTTATTGAATTTGTTTTTTTTTTAGATACTGTTTCACTTAATAGAATGTTTTGACGGACGTTTCGTTTCAACTTCAACCGTCCATCGGACCGACAGTCTGTTAATTCAGTAAAAGCTTTCTTATGGGCTGGGTGAAGAGTGTTGTACTGTTATATAGTTATTGCTTTCCCCATCGACGTTTACACACTTACAAACTACCTTCTACATTTATATACGTACCTATACACTGAACTAAAAAAGTAACAAAAAGGACAAAGAATAAAGTTATTTTTTTTGCTTTTTTTCTTTCCTCCAAGCTCCAGCTATTTTATTGAAAGTGAACCTGCCCTTGGATCACGTTACACTTTTCATACACACACACACACACACACACACACACACACACACACACACACACACACACACACACACACACACACACACACACACACACACACAAAACAAAGGAGGGACAAATAAACCAAAAAAGTATGATTTTTTTTTTAATATATTTTTTCAGTTTAAACGACAATTCGTTATGACTAGTTTACTGATGTCATGCACTTTGGAGTATTTAACATGTCCGTAGGATTTTCCACGTTACATCTGTGCATAAATCAATGCAGTTAGTAAATTCGTAAGATACTTTAGGAAAGGTATAACTATAGAGCATGCCGACATAGCTCAACCTAAACCTAAACATATTTATTTTCCATCCTGGAGCAAATCGTATAGACAGCCAGCAGTAGAGTAGGAAACGTTCACGTTTATTTTCCATATAAACGTAGCAAACCTAAAAATTGCCCTGCTATATCTTTTTATGCATGAAAAGTGCCCTCGTTACGACCGGATTTTAAAAATATTTACTCTAAAAGCTGAACATGTTTCCTTTTAAAGCTAATAAATTATTCAGAAATATATATATATACTATATAAGCGTACACTGTTAATATAATCGCACATATACCCATAGAAATGTTGATGTGTAAGTGGTACAAAGGAATATATGTGCATTTTTTTTTTCCATTGTCGTATGTGTGTGACTGAACAAACATATGAATGTTGTGTTTACGTTAGTATATGTGAATTTGCATCTCGGGAAGTATGTTTATGGTAACTTTATGGTTTACTCATACGCTTCCGATGGGAGTAGATATTTTTCCGATGGAAAATCATTACTTTTCGGTTTTTATTCGACCGATATACAAATACAATTGTTCAATAAATAAACCGATGGATTCAATATTTTCATTTCTTCAACTTAAAAAACAAGTCAAGAAATGCACAATTTTTCATTCATATATACCATTAAATAATATTTACAAGAAAAGTTACCGCTCTCACAGGGCATCGAACCCAGACCACTAGCATGTTTCATCTAGTGCAGAGGTCAAGGTTCGATTCCCAGCAAGAGAGATAATTCTTGTAAATTTAAAAATTTTAATTAATTGTATGAATGAAACATTTTTTCTTTAAGGATATATTTTTGGCTGTTCTAAAATATTTAGTCAATATTCTGCGTCTGCGGGTAAAATAATATTATTTTGATAAGTATACAAAGTTGTCAAAAGTTGTCTAGAAGTGGAAAATGCATCAAAACTCAACGTAATCGGCTGAATAATTTCCGCTATTGCGAATTTCCCACCGGTGAACATGAAAAGTCTTCGCGCGCTTCTGATTTCCTTATTCCATATCTTTATATCTATATATAGGTATAAAGCATTATAATTTACGTTTTAGTACTGCACATTATCTCTCTCTCTCTCTGTGTGTGTGTGTGTGTGTGTGTGTGTGTGTGTGTGTGTGTGTGTATGTGTGTTGCTGTTTCGATTTTCTTTCTTATAAATGAAATAAAGGAAATGCACTTCGTAGTAAATAAATATTACATAAAAATATGTAATAAAACACAATAAAAACAATAAACGTGTCGTTTTGTGTGTACCACGCATTAGGGATAAATAAAGAAATTTTATTGTGCCACAAATGATATACCTATAAAAAAATGAATGGCAATAAACGAAAATTTATAAAAATAAACAAAGTAAACAAAACAAATGTAAAAATAATATGTAATAATCAACAGGCAGTAAAATAAAAAACAATTTATTTTGGTACAAAGAAAGCGAAAATGTCAGAAGTAGAAAACGTAATTAATTAGATTACCCGCAGCACATTAAATTATTAATTATTTTTTTTAGATCTTTTTGATAAGCCACTGGTCAGCCAATTATTGCAACAAACTATTGAAGTTAATGAATTTTGTGCAAAATAATCAAAGAGGAAGAATTATCAACCAAAATATATTGCAACGAAATTACTTTAGAGGGTCAAATCAAAGCAACCCAACATACAATGTCCCGTAACGTAACAACGCAATGGCAGTGTGGTAAACGTGTAAAAGCGCACCAAAAGAAAATGGCATCGACATCGTTTGATCATTCACTATACAATTGATCGCGATAATTAACAGTTACATCGTTATATTGTTAATGAAAGCAAAATTAGTTGTGTAAAAGTAGACGCATATTTGATGGGACCATTACGGTTTTTGATATGACTTAAATTACAATTTTAAAGAATAAAAATGTGGAAGGTACGTCACATTACAGTATTTTTTAAATTATTATACGACTAGTTTCGCAACATCTATGGCCGCATCATCAGACACTACCAAATCATATTATTATTATTAATACAGTCCAAATGAATGAATGAATGAATTGAAGTTACTTAACATCACGAATTTATTAATAATTTTGCGACTAGTTTCGCAACATCCTAGGCCGCATCATCAGGCACTATACAAACAACATAACAATAAATATCTAAGAAGAGTATTGGTAAATATTATATATCGCGGATAAAGTATAGTATTCAATTCGTGCATATAGGCTATTAATACGCTCGGGCCGTTACTTCACTCGGCTCCGCTTCGCGTTGCCCTGTTACGTAAACTGGCCCTCGCGTATAATAGCTTCTATATGCACTCATTGAATAATATACTATTACCCATATTCTTCTTAACCATAATCAATTCAATTTACTATTATTTATTGTTACGATGTGTGTAGTGCCTGATGATGCGACCTTGGATATCGCGAAACTAGTCGCACAATTATTAATAAACTCGTGATGTGAAGTAACTTCAATTCTGATCAAATTTCATATTATTATTGATATTGTTAAATTTAAATTAAATTTACTTAAATAAAATGACTTTTGATGATGCGACCATAGTTGCGCGAAACTAGTCGCATAATAATTAAAACAAAACTGTGATGTAAAGTACTTTCCACTTCTTTTTATTCGTGATATACAATTTTAAAACTTTAAAAATTATCCTTTCAAAATAAAATAACACATTTAATATATTATTTCGACGGTGTTATATAGTTAAAGAACCATTAAATTTGATAAAACCTTATGAAAGAAAATGAAGTGTTAAAAACCGTCGTAACGGCAAGATTAAAATTTTCAAATGAGTAATAAATGTGGTTACAGCTTTAAAGCGGCCCATACACTTTCAACTTGCGATGTTGAGGACTAGGTTAACCGTCTGTAGGCAGGTTGATGTTGAAATTTCATGTTGAGTACCAAGTTGAAGAAAATCAAAGTGGTTTGGATTTTTGGTGGGTGGAGCTAGATGTTGGGGCCCAGGTTGTGACATGTGTGGCACGGTTAACGATATGCTTGTAAACATCAATTGTTTTTTCCGAATTGTGCTGTCAACTTGTAAAAACTTGTGGGAAGACCAAAATAAAACTGATGTTTATCAACTTGGATGACATGTGTGTGGGCAACAACCTCAACTTAATTGAGGACAAGGTTGACGACTAGGTTGAAAGTGTATGGGTTGCTTAATAGGATGTTGGATATTTGTTAAAGCTTGTCCTCAGTTCGGTTCATTCAATCGAGAGAATTCTTCACTTAATCATCAAGCACACAGCGCGAGTACAATGGAATCGACGATCCGATGATGAATGAACTTTTTTAAAGTTTTATATATTTTTTAGTTTATTTATTAAAATTAAAATTTCCTTAATTCGTTTTGTCGAAATCAGAAGCCCACGCAAGGTATGTGTTTTCGATGCTGCTCGGCGGATTTCAGTGTATAGTCAAAAACGTCAATTTTTAATTAGTTCCCCGGTTCCCAAGCCGAAGAACATTTTTTTATATCGAAAATAATAATACTGTGATGATGAAAGGAACGAAACGAATGGATGAACAAAGACTAAGTCTTAATACCAGCATCAGCACGTAAGAAGAAAAAAAAAACCTCGCGGCCTTGTTTTAAAGTAAGTACGAAAATCTCGGAAAAGTTTTTGGCAGCGCCAAACACTCCAAGCAAGTTCAAAGAAAGTACTTCTATGTTTTCAATATATAGGTACGTATAGAAAACAACCAAGCCTAATATTCGTTTTGATTTCTTATTATATAACGAAGGACGAAGAGTTCTCCTGCAAAATATTAACTTCAAAATAAGGACCGAAACTCGAAAGCCAATAACGAATTTTAAAATTCCAATGAGGATTTTGTTGTTTTTGCTTCTGAAATTGACGAAGTTGTTTTGTTTTGTTATTATTGTTACTTTTTGACGTTGTCAGTTATTTTGTTATTATATTTTATTTAGTGAATAAAATCGATATTGCTGTGAACTTTTGAGGAATCCTTTTCGATGATACAGTTATCCTAAGAGTTTTCTATATTTCTAAACGTGCCAAAGTTGTCGCTAGCTGCTCAAAAGATGTGAACGTGCCGAGTAAGTTGATGCCGCGCCTTACCTATGGATACAGGACTATAAAAGATACGAGGATACAAGACACTTTTGTCGCGTCGTGTCGTTACGCTACATTACTGTGCCAAATTGTAAAAAAAAACAGGAGAAAGAAAAACGCGTAAGCAAAAAAAAAAACAACACAGACACACCCAACGACCCTTCGGGAAAATCTTCAAATGTCTAAATATATCCAAACCGGGAACCTACAAGTGTATCAGATCGAGCATCAAAAGTAAAATAAAAGTATAAATCACAAATCAGGATCACACTAATTAATAACATTTTTATTGATGAATCGGACAGAAAAGGAGAATAAAAAAAGAAACAAAAAGTAATTTTAATGGTATCAGCTTTCTATACATATATACCTAAAAATTTTGATGTTCTCCAACGTCTTAAATAAGTTTTAATTGCGACTGGTGTTGTAATTTCAAAGTGTCATTTTTTTCCTAATGAAATTCAAGTTTCGATATTACTTTTTATATTTTAAAACTTTTTTTTTCTTACTTTCATTATGGTTGAGATTCTATGTATAGAAAAAACTTGCTCTGTAGGGAGTACGTGAAATTTAAGGCAAACAAGTTTTGTGCAGGAAACAGATAGGCGAGCAAACGCAAATTATGTCGTTTCGTGTAATTACGGCCCTAATCAAAAAACAATTACGCAAAGACACGCGACGCCAATTTGTATCCATTTTAATTTGGCATAAACCCACTTTCATGTATGCACGTAAGTATACCCGACGCCGACCGACTTAATCTGTATGAATATTTAATAAGAAATTGAAATTATTTGAATATCTATGTTTTCAAAGAAAATTCGCATGTCTCATTTTATTTCAAAGAACTATCATATAAAACTGTTGCGTTATGTCCATAAAGTAACACTTTAGTCCATCTCCTTCTTTTTCGTTATATGTTCAATGCCGTAATAGACAATTGTTGTTTGGGTTGCATACACTCTAAAAAATATTTTACACTACCACTAAACTACTAAACTAAGTTTAGTAATTTTTTTTTTGCTATTTAGAAAAAGTATATTTTACTCCTTGTAACTTATAAGTACTTGTGGTTACTAAAAAATTAGTACTGAAAATGACACTGTTCGGTGTAATCATACACTTACAGATCAATCATAGAATACATGGAGTGTCATTTTAACTACTAATTTCTCAGTAACCACAAGCACAGGTACTTACAAGGTGTAAAATTTACTTTTTCTAAATAGTAAGAAAATGTACTAAACTTAGTGTGGTCGTGGTAGTGTAAAAAATATTTCTTAGAGTGTACTTTTTGTGATTGCTAGACGTGTAAACTCCCTCATAAGACCCATTATAACGCAACTTGGTGGGAAAATAGTTATAATTTTTTCCTTAATAATATCATTTTATTTTATTTTTTTCCAGGACTTTTGTCATTCATCTGGCTACTCGACGCCAAAATAGTTAAGGACTTCAAATGAGCAACGAATGTCATTATACTTGGTAAGTCTATACATTTGTGTATCTTTTTTTATTTAGAGATAAAGCCAAAGTTGTATACTGTACAGAAAACGTTAAGTTTAGAAAAATTGAATTCTCGATTTTTTTTTCCATCAGGTAGTTATAATTGACAAAATATATTTTGCAATCCAAGCCCTAGGCTTCTCTTGTTTCAAAAATCTTCCGAAATTGTTGACTCTTCCTTTTTTTTCTTCTTCTTCTTCTTCTAAAACTTGATTCTTTCATTTTGTGCCTGATTCGTTCAGTTCAGTTTAGTATGTATTACATTAACTTGCGGCACTCTGATTTCTGCGGTTTACTTGCGTTTGTTCATTCCTGAAGCATGAATCACAAGACGATATATAAAGTAACTTAACGTATAATGTAGAGCAATGTGTAGAATGTAATATAACGTAGCTAGACTACACCGCATGTCGCCCGTAGCTGGAAAATGCGGCAAAAAGCACGACCCAATTAAAAATCTAATTTCATACCGAAATCAGTTTTCCTCGTTGAGTCGCTCGAGGCTTTCCAACGTTCGACGTCCCATCTAGGGGATCGGGATAGGGATCGCACCGCTTTCTCTTACAACACGACTTCAGTATTGACTCCTTCTTATATGTATACGCACAAATACTAATAAAAATACGAGAAAGAAGTGAAAAGGAAAAAATAAAATAAGTAACTATAAAAAATAAAATATTAGATATACGAGAAAGAATAAGAAATGATCTTATGATCTTGTCACAATTGGAATTATTAATTTTTTTGTTTTCCTGAAAATGAAAAAGTTTTTCTTTTATTTTCTTATATTGGACATACTTTCATGTGGTATTCATGAATTTTTGTAGTTGTAGATGTAGACAAATTTCGTTGCCATATGCTCCAGTCAACTTCAAGTAACAAAACGACGAGTCGCTGATTTATTCGAACATCCTATCAACATCCTACCAATAGACTGTGAACAATTCGAAAAATTCGACAATTTGAATAGTAAAACAGTGCCAGTTCACTATTCACTATATATATATATTTACTCAATAGCGGACCAAGTTGTCATTTTGTTGCGTGCATCATGTCATGTCCAAAGAGCGCTGTCCAAAATTTTAATATCACATAAATAAAAGGCAATTATTTTAAAGTAAACGACATTTTTTTAAGTTTTTTTTTTATTGAATCCTTTCTACTTTACTCGATTGAATTTATTAATATATTTTTGCAACTTCCTGTATACGTATACCCAACCGGTTGCCGGGTATACGGGACATTTTTGGGGGGGGGTATATTTGTGTAGTAGTTGGACCGTATGCGAAACAAGTTGAAAACACTTAAAATGCAAATATCCCAATATTCTGATAGTGGCAGTGTCGATACTATCGAACGATCCATACATATGTACCAGCCCACTAGACCAGTGATTCTCAACCACTGTGCCGCGAAATTCCTAAGTGTCCCGTCAAGACCCTATCCATACATAAGAGACGTCAGACAAGTGTGCCGCCAAATTTCTAAATTCTAAATTCAAAAAAAAAGGCTGAGAATCACTGTACTTGACGAAATGTGAAAATATGTAGCTATTTTTGCAACTAGTCATGAAATGTGTTACATTTTACCACAAGCAATAAAAATATGAGACTTTTCGTAATTTAAATAACGTAAAAGTCGAAAAGTTGAAATTTTCTAACTGTTAAGGTGAATTTATGCTCGCCACTTAACATTTAACACTTAACTCGTAAGACTTAAGATTTAACATTTAAAAAATAAGCTTATGTAAAAATCGTTTAACCATTTATGTTTGTCACTTAAGATTTAAAGATGTAACCATGCTTTTTTTAAAACTTAAGTCATAAATGTCAAATGTTAAGTGTTAAATGTTAACAGGCGAGCATAAATCGACCTTTAGTTTGAATTATAATTATATACCTAAAAAATAAAATAATCGCGTATTTTACAAAAATAAATTGAAAACGAGGCAATTAGTTTTGTTATATTATAGTTACTAATTAATTAGTCGTTATACATGAACTAACTATTCATGAACATACGAGGAAAGGTAATCTGATGCCAGTTTCATGTTCATTTATACAAAACATATTCACAAAAAAAAAAACGTGAACACATACTGGTCAAACAGAATTATAAAAATGAACGCATCATCATCAATAACCCTCATTAAAAGCTTGCTACAGGTTTGTTGAGTGATTTTTGGTGCTTGATGCGCTCCAATGTAGTGTCCAGTGTCGGCAGACGGCGGCAATACTAAAGTGTCCGGTTACATGACCGATGATTACAAATATGCGAAAGATCAAATTAACCGAGAAGCGGACATGTCATACTGAAACATATATTATACTTAATACAATGTGGTAGTGGAATTTCTTTTTATAAAAAAAAAATAATTTGAATTTATTTACATAATTATTTTTCACTTTTTTAAACTTAAGAATCCACCGCCTAATATTGACGAATTTTATACTGCAATTCAATTAGAAATTTAGAATTACAGGATTTGTTTAAAGTTAAAGACATATTGTATATTTAGACCTATACTGAACATGTCTGAACGTGATCAATGTGAACGTGATTCATTATGAACGTATTCATAACTAAGTCTAACCAATGGAAGTATTAATTACCCATGATCCGTCTATCCGCAAAATTTACTATTTCAAAACTGTCCCCATATTTCCCTTTTGTACTTATACGTTATTTCAAATAAAAGGGCAACTTTGGGCAACACCCAATTTTACTGCTTACATTTGTTGTGTACGATACGACCGGTTTCGATCTGTTTTGTTTAACAACAATTTTTTTTTGGTATAATAACACAAGTACTATCTATTCACATGTCACTAAACCCATTGTTACTTGTAGTAGTTAACCGAAGATCGTAATAGATCGAAACCGGTCGTAACGTACATAAAAAATGAAGTTTACACTTGGAATTGTTAGCAATAAAACTATATGTTGCCCAACAAAAAAATATTGAAACGGAAAAATATCAAAAAATTCTTTATCAATGGTTAATTAAACAGACAAAGAGAAACCTGCTTATAATTGAACTTAATAAAAATTAATTAACGTCGAGTTCTGAAATTAAGTATTTAATTTCGTTTGTTTATATGTGCCTTTTATTTATTCAACTTTCTGCTTGAATCCTTTTTACTTATTTGCTATTAAATCTACATACAAAAAAAAACAAATTTTTTTTGATATTAGGAAAATTATTCATTCATATTTATTATGTTTCGCCCAGGTTATAGTTTCCAGTTGGACGTGTGTGGATTGGGATGTAATGTTTTTGCAATTTTCTCTTCTCTCTAATACTATTTCTATTTTAATTTCGAAAACAAGACCGAGAACACGTCCTATAGTGCAAATTATATGTATACCTTCAACAAAAAGTTTTCCGTTTGTTTTCCTCCTCTATATCTTCCTCTTTAAATATAACGCATTCAAATCAAGTCGGAAGTAAACATTTGCAAAATGTTTTGTTAGAAGTAAATACACTGAATATATTTGTAGATGTGCGGTGAGAGTTTATTTGAATGGTAGACAAATAATAATATGTTTTAATTTTAAAGTTTAAAATTGGTTAAAATGTTTAAAAACAAATTATAATTTGCAAATAGAAGAAAGGAAAACTATATTTGCTGTATAGATACAGATGCGGATGTTGTATAATTAATAAAATTTCAATTTATTTTCAAAATTTCGTTTCTCTATTTTTATTTATTTACGAAAATGCGAAAAGAAAATAGTGTGCGTATAGTGAACATTTCATTTTCGAATTGCATTACTGAATCTGCATACTCAGTGTCATTTCATTGTTGTTTGCATTGGCAATTAGTAGTTTTTGTTTGTTTGAAATGCTGTGCGTGGAAAGCACGTTTCGTGCGTTTCAGATTTTTCGCTAAATTGAAACATAAACACGAACCACCTATGACCATGTGCAAATATTTCAATATTAATATTGAAAAATTAGATAGAGTGTAGTCATAGGCGCCGGGTTTTCAAAGAGAATCGTGCTAAATTCCGTCAAAAGTGAAAATTTAGTTTGGAAATTCAACTAACCTTATGTATAACGTGCAACGTGAGGGTGTCGCGGGTCATGACTCCGTCACTCCTTAAAGATTTACGAAACAAATAACAAAAAAGAAAATATTTGATAGATTTCTTCAAATATGATTTTGAATTCAAAATTGGATGCTGGCATTGGCCAAAATAAGTTCGGTGCTCGGGACCCATTTAGATGATACTCATAGGTGGCCGAGTACTGGAGCCCTCATGGAGTCGACACCTATGAGTGCAGTTGGAAAAACTGGATTACTATCTTTATGTCTTATTGATGAGCTGTTTAAAATGACACTTTGTATTATGTAAAATTGGTAAATTTCTATCAAAAACATAAACAACTGTAAATTGAGTTTATCCGCGACGACCAAATAAAACAACTATTATTAGGTGTGTATGCAGGCACATATAACCCACATTAATATCACTCGCGAATAGTGGAGCTTGACACACGTCAATAATAGGTCATTATTACTCTAGAGATTTACTTTACGTCAAGCACAGCACTTCGCTGCATTCAATAATGATATGTGACACACGCACTGCATCTAAAACGTCATCATGGATTATGTGTTGAATTTCATGGTTGAATTTTTAAGTTTGAAAGCCAAATTAAATTTGTCGTCGCAGATAAAGTATAGTATTCAATTCGCGCATATGCGCTATTATATGCTCGGGCGTTTACACCGCTCGACTACCGTCTCGCTACGTAAACTTCGCCCTCGCGTGTAATAGCCTGAATATGCGCTCATTGAATAATATGCTATTTTCATCACCAGAGAAACGAAATGACACTTTACGTAACTGAAATGACTTATGAAAAAGTTGACATTCCGCATCTGAAATAGCTTTTTTTAAAATTTGCGTTCATAATAAATCTATTCTAGTACTGAAAGCGCTTTCTTAATGCATCTATCCTTGTTCTATCCATGTTCCGAATCACTCGCCGCTGCGGCTCGTGAGTGCCTAATTGCATCTTTCCACTCGTATTATGTACAATACTTTTTCTACAACCACACAATTATAATAATTTTACAGACTCAAAGAAAACAAATCAGGTGAAATAATAAAGTGAGGACAACCCATAGAACACAAGTGAGCTCATCTGGTTGCATTCATCCAAGCGCCGGCAAGCGGCTGTAACCTCCTAGCCAGTGTCAGTCCGTGCGATTCACATTCGTCATTTCATTTCGTCACACAATACAATGATATTATAGACTCGGAGAAAACAAGCCAAATAAATTTAAAATAAAGCGGTACGGCATCGCACCGCACAACTTTCCGGCAATATCCACCACGACTTAAGGCGACTTTAGACTATGTGATTTTTGAAATGATTTTTTGTATGATTTTATCATAAGTCCTTTTAACTGTTCACACTATATGACTTAGTCATTTGAAATCGATCATAACCGAAATCACAAGTAAAATCATTCAATATTTCGAGTCATATGAAATTATATGATTCCCGGTAATCTCCTCTCATCTCCTGGGCGACATTAATAAGAAACGCGCTAATTGTGACAATTTTCTAACCGCGAAGTGACCGGCATTGACAGACTAGACACATGCTTGACACCCAAGTTGATAACAGTATGAATTTATTGAAGAATTCTAAATCGATTTCAGCATCTATTCTTTTCCAGATAGCCTACACTTAAAAATATCAGACACAATCTCGGACAAAATTCAATAATTGGAAATCAATAACATAGATTCTGTCGGTTGTGACATTCAAAACTCACAGCAGCTCTATCATTTCTCATAAAGTCTAAACATGGAATCGCAAAACTGAACAAATGCAGATCCGAGGCTAAAGCAGAATAGAAAAACCAGCTAGGCAATACTGTCTGTAAGTGTCAGGCTCTGAGACCATTAGACGAAAATCCAAGTGAGCATGTGACAAAACATGCACCTAAGCAGTACCCGTTTTGAAAATGTTTTACATACATTTCATGTTTTTGTTTGCCATCACGCGTATGACTACTGACGGATAGAATTATAAGGATAGAAGAACAGTAACCTAAAAATCAATATTCCAGAGCACATGCACATGCGATATTACTTCTATCCTTATAATTCTATTCGTCAGTAGTCCTACCCATAAGGGTTGTTTTTTATATGCTAGTGTGGATGGCCGCAGGCCACTCTCATAAACAAAAACACTCAACTGTCATGAAATGCGTATGAAATGCATTTAAAACATTTTCAAAAGGGGTACAGGGGTACGGCTTAGATGCAAGTTTTGTCTTACATTCACTTGGAATTTCGTCTATATATTTCGTCTGGTCGCCTACTGCCGCATGCCGACGCCAAGGGTGTACAGGCATCCCTCGTCGCGCCTCTCGAGTCAAAGGGCACGAGGCGGGAGCCAGAGCCTCGGCAGAGACAAGATAAACGTGTACTTTGTCCACTCGGCTCTTGGCACCTCTGCAAATGTCTCGCCCGAGGAACCTCGGCGAAAGAGCACTACTAGCATCACACTCGTGAGATGTGCAGCACTCGATCGAACTCGTTAGAAATTCTTTCCAGCCTTGATAGGTAAACTACTATTTCCTGTACGGTAACTATGATATGGCACTTTTGCCATAGGTTAGTTAGAAAGAAAGTCGACAATTACTCACAGCCGACCCAAATTCTAGCCCATATAACATATATGTGTAAAGTCATAACTACGGTAACAAAACAAGAAACTGTGATGAAAATAAGAAATTTGTCACTTTTCGGCCCAGTTTCTTATCGAATATGTCATGACAAGTGTCTGCTTCAGTTTCATGGCCGTTTGTGTAAAAATCTTTTTATAACCATTTTATTAATAATCGATGGAAAAATGTGGCCTATCTGGCCATTATGGAACAACACACTTTTGCCATTAGTTAGTTAACTATAAAATTGACAAGTGCTCAAACGCGGCCGAAATTCTATAGCCACCGTCTAGCAAAATATTGAAAATTCAAAACTTTTTATTAGTGCTTTGTATTAGAACGAACGATTAATTTTTACGTCAGGCTCTGAAAGTGTTGGTTCATATAAACATTGTATTTATTCTCTGATCTGAAAACAGTAGGAAAATTGTATATAATGAAACGGGATAATAATAAAAATGTAAATGATGATGAACACAATGATAGTAAATTAATGAGTAAATTAAAATAACCAGCAACTCTAGTTCGATTTAGTTTATTGTGTGGAAATGTGCAATAATATATGATAGTTTATGTATATGTATGTTGTATATGATAGTATATGACAGTATAATACACTTAACAAAATATATGTAACAAAGAGTGAGACTATAAGTGTATTTTCGCTTGAAGGTTGCTCACAAGTGAAGCATTTCCTGTCTTTCCTGAAACGTACATACAACTCGAACACATTTCGTTCAAAATAAATCGGTACGGGTTCGCACCGCACAACTTCCTGGCCATATCCAACACGATTTCGTAGAACTCGTCGACCGTAAAAGCAATTTTGATCGGAAAGTGGAAGTGTGATTGATTAAGTTATTATATCACTAAAATTCTATGCAATTTCCACTTTCCGCTCAAAATTACTTTTACAATCGATAAGTTCTACGCAATCGTATTGGAATGGCCGGAAAGTTGTGCGGTGCGAACCCGTACCAATTTATTTAATTTCGATAACATTTAACGACAATTTCAATATTGAAGTTTATATTGTCAGTGTCAGCGTGATGGGAGCAACATTGTTCAATTCTATTCTTGTGCTGGTGGCACATATCTTCCAAACCATTAGCTCTAGAAGAAGTGTTAATGGCAAAACTTGCAAGAAATTGAAAATTAATTCGGAGATTATATAAATACTTTTATGCTACAATCAATATTTAGCGAGTTAGAAGTTTTGGCCTACGAGTAAAGTTGTCTTCTTTACCAGCCGATTTTATTTATTTTTACTCCAGGTTCAAGTGGGAGAGACAGCTGGCCAGATACCAAATTTCAGTCCGATACAATGCTTGGTTTGCCCGCAACTTTGTTTACACACAGGCACACACACATGAGCCCAAAAAGCCGATTTTTGACCTGGGGTCAACGGATCTCCACGAATCAGGGAAAAAAAGACTTTAATTTTTTTCATGATCACCTTACTTTCTTATGCCTACATACCTTCGGTATGTGGCCAGAAAGTAAAAATATCTACACGAAATTTGTAGAGAATTTAATTGTTAATCAGATTCTCCAAAAGATATAAGTGTGCTAATTGAAGAAAATGACTTATGCGTTGACAAAACAATAACCACAAATTCTTGTGGTTATTGTTTTGTTTTTTTTTTTAGCACAAATTAACAAATCGTGTGAAGTTGGTAATTAATATCACAAATAAAATCTGAAAGAAATTCAAGCTACTACTATTAATGAATAAGGATTGTTTAAATGCATTAATGCAAACGGAAGACACTTTGGACATTTAAAATGTCTTTTAATTAAATATGAATTTAATTTCCTGTCTCACATTCTGGAGTTTTGTAATGAACATAGTTATCAAATCATTTTCTAACTCATGACAATATCATACAATTTTAAAGTACTCACACTTCTCCACCTCTATTAATGCTACGAAAAATGGCTAACTAAATTCCGCAAAAAAATTGCAGGGGTACTAACTTAAAAAAATGACTTATGCGAGTTTTTAAATGGTCAGTTTTAAAGAGTTTTAATGAGGAAACTGACAAATCTATGACCAGCAGGAAAAGCTTATCTTCATCCTAAGGTCTCTATTAAACGATCATAAATATTGTATTACCCAGTTTTTATAAATTATTAAAATATGATTTTTTATTATTACAAATATTATTACGAATAAATCTAGATCTAGATTGGGTAGAGGCATATCGAGTGGGATATCATTATTGAGCCCGGTATCGCGATAATTGCACGCGCGACAATTGGACGCGACGACAATTGGACGCGCGACAATTGGACGCGTGGTCTCACGGTTCGGTTAGTCCCTATTGGGGTTAGCAGGAGGGGTAGTGTAAAAACACAAAACGTACTTTGGTTTTAGCGTACTTGACTTTTTGTCGTAGGCGTCCAATTATCGCGCGTCCAATTGACCGCGACCAATTGACCGCGTCCAATTGACCTATAACCATTGAGCCCTTGGAAATCACTTTCAAAAAATGTAATAATATAAACTTGAGTCATATTCCGGAAATGCAATCAAGGTACAATTATTTTACATAAATAGATCCTTCTACTAAACCTGCATTCTTTCAAATCTCTATCTACTATGGAAGTTGAAAAACTTTTAAGGTATCAGTTAAAAAAGACACCGTGTGTACGCATGCGCACTGTTAATTTGAAGTTGAACTGAACCGAAAATGGCTCCAAGTTTTATGAGTAAAATTTTATGAGTAAAATTTATTGTGAAAACATTATCGTAGATGCCCATGGTACTTATAAAGACATGGTAACCATGGAAACGAACTCACAATGGAATTGATTTTTTTTTGCGCACCCACTATGTTATGAACATTTTATGAAACGGATTATGTGCTAGCGCAGTTGCATAAGAGGTTCTCTAACAGCACAATCATATAAACCGTTGCGTTATATCGTGTTATATCCATAACACGTCCGTCTCTTTCTTTCTCGTTCTATGTTTTATTCACATTTTATTCTTTTACTGGCAATTGTTGTTTGGATTGCATACGTTTTGAAATTGTTCGACGTGTAACCTCGCAGGTAACTTGCGTTTGACGTTTACCATTTGACGTTTGATACTGCGTTCACAAGCAACACTGCCTCTAAAATATGACTGTGAAGATTAACACAAAATCATACCGGCTGCATCATGCAATGGTTTATTGGATTCATAACATAACAATGAATGGGCATCCACGACATTGTTTTCCCAATGAATATCCTTATACAACAATGTTAAATTCATTAAAACGAAAATTTTTAAGATTTTACGAAGTAAAAGTTATGCATCCAATTAACACTGGATCAATTCTCTACCGGAAATTTTAACAAAAGGGTGCCCTTGTATAAAAAAATGAGTTTCATAGTTTTGTTAATTTCATTTTTCCAGAAGAAGTTATAACGCTTGTTATGCTTATGCATCTGCATTTCTCAACCATCATAATTATTGAATTTTCTTTCGACATAAAGCAAAATTTGTTATGAAAAGTACGCTTGACATCATTGCAGTTTTTTAAATATTTATTATTATCACAGTGTGCCTCAAATATTGATTTCAGTCACCGTTAAACTAAATGCGTTTGGGAGGTACCTAATTACTAAATTGAATTTAACTGCGAAGTGTAAACTGAGCCAACTATGAAGGGACAAACCCCTGTTCTGGGTAAAACTACTTAGAATATCTAAAAACTATTACAGTAAAAGTTATGTGGAATTGAGAACCGCACAACTTAAAATTATTTCGAATTATACAGGATGTTGATCAACTGAAAAATAACAAAAAGTTTAATTTATTTAAATGGAACTACATATTGTTTATATCATATTAAGATGCAGTTCTCAAATATATTAAACACGTATAAAAGGTTTTTGATATTCCCTATTAACTTCTCGAAAAATCAGGTAAATTATAAAAAAAAGTTTTCGTGTCATCAGAAATAATTTAATGTCTCGTCAGAGTCTTCAGAGTAAACTGAAATATTTCTTCTGAAATTCATTCTCATAGAGCGCTGAAATAAGATTATTTAATGGAAAAGTTAAATAATTTAAATGGGCTATCCGATGATACATACCATATTTGAAACTTTAAAGGCCTCGTTAGGACATTTTGATTTTTATGCCTTAGTATTCTCATGTCAGGAATTGCATTTACTTCTATCATTACGGAACATACACTCCTGTTACTTATTAGTCTGTCATAAAAGATTTAGATACAGGGTATTCTGAAATTGGCGGAAAATCATCAAGTAACTTTGTAGTTCGTATCAACAGAAAAAGGGTATAATTAGGGAGTTTCCAATTTGAAATAAAAAAACTGGCATTAAATTTGAATTCATCTTGTCTAATAACGCCTATTTTACATTATTGCAGATTGAATACAAAATTCTATCATAAATTTATTAAAAAAAATGGAACAGTAGTGTAATACACATTTGTTACTACAATTAGTAGAGAAATAAACCGGTTCAATTTTTCGTAATATTGTTACATACGCAGGCGTACTCAAAACGCTTTCTCGGTTGCCATTCTAGTACGTTTTCACTTTCCGACTTACCGAGGGTACAGTAAGAAAAGTAGGTAAGGTGTTCAGGCAAAATATGGAACTCGGGTTTTCAAATCAAAATAGTGGAATATCTGGCATAGTGATTTAGACTATTCTTGTTTCCAAATTTAGTGATTTAGACTATTATTAGGTGCATTTCTTTATGTTTAACTTTTTGCACGCGTTAAAGTTAAAGATGTTTCTTTGTACCATACGCTAAAAAGTTAAACTTTTCTAACCCTCAGCAGAGACAGTTAGAAATGTGAAAGGCATGCGCAGTTGAGACTTTACCTCTGAATAGAATGCGTCGAGTTTTACCGCCAGATTTCACGTGTTTAAATTTGAGATTACCATTTCAGCTTTTCGTTTTTGTGCAAGCAAAATATGGATTTTTTCCGACCCAAGTGAGAAGTTGCTGAATATTAAAGGGCAAATTTATATGTTTGACTTGAAAAGTAAATAAGGTAAAGGTACCCATAATGTACCATGAACCTATAATGGACCACCACGAAGAAACACGAAGAAAACAAGCCGTCCAGGTGCTTTTCAGGTCTGG
>JARJEB010021051.1:0-13583 GCA_030264535.1 Liometoxenus newtonarum | reverse complement strand
AGTATACAGGGTGATTTATTTAAGAAGTCTATTAAAAGTTTTCGGACTTCCCATTGTGGTAAAATTGTGAAAAAATTAGGATAGGCCTTAATCGACCGGAACTCTTAACGTAAATTATTTTCAGATTGATTACACTTCCGGTTATACGGGAAGTCGACACCAACTTCATTATTTCAAATGGAACACCCCATATATTGTTACATTTTTTGAAAGAGCTCTCGAAGACCTTTCAAACAAACCTACATATGTGGTATATCTTGTCGATAGTTTACTTGTTATTTCCGGTTTAATAAATAGAAGTGCGAAAACACGTCCCTCTAGAAAAATTATATCATTGTTATGGCTTATCCGAATGAAATGAATTTTTTAGTGTTCATAGAAGAAGGACGGAATTCCAATTTCCTTTTTTCAAATTTCAATTTGAGTTTATAGTTTAGAAGAGGCAACACTTTTAATGCTATAAATTAAAAATGCGACGAATGCCATTTTGTTAAATGGCACCCCTACAATTTTATTACGGGATCTGATAGATAATTAAATTCTCCACATTTCACGTGTAACACTTCCTATACCTATCTTTCATAGTTTAGGACTTATTTTAATTTATCAGGATTTTTAGGTCAGTTGTAAAACTGTAAAACTAATATTGGATACATTTACTATTTCAATATAGATTGAATATAATAAACTGAATATTTGTTAAATATTAAATTAATGATTTAATCAAATATTGCATATCAATATTAAATAATATTCATGAAATATTTATTTATACTATATTGAATATGAAGCTGGGAAAAATATTAATTTTTATTGTATAAAAAAGGAAATAAAATTAATTGCGTATCTGAATGATATAGGAAATTTATTTGATAAACAACATAAACAAAAAACGGTTATAAAACTGTGTGACATATTTAAAATGCTATTGATGCATGCAAACATTTTATAAGTCAATATTAAAAGAAATAGAACAGAAATTATCATGGAAACAAAAAATTTGGTCTTATAATCTATCTCACAGAGTCGTTACAACAGCAGACGGTCCAGCACGGGATGGATGTACGAAAGCCTTGGGCTCCGGGGTTGCAGAAAATTCTAACAAGGAATCGACGGTGATGGGAGACCAATTCAATAATGGACCCGTATGGCAGGCGTATATGATTTTTGACCTGGGGTCAACGGATCTCCACGAATCAGGGAAAAATAAGACTTTAATTATTTTCATGATCACTGTACTTTCTTATGCCTACATACCTTCGGTATGTGGCCAGAAAGTAAAAATTGGAAAATAATATTATATCAATATATAATTTTTTTTTACCTGGGTCCTAAGTAATTCAAAATAAGTACTTTAATTAAAAATTTCGGAATATCAAATGATAAAATTCCCCACTGCAGTTCATTACATTTCTAAATAAACAAAAATAATCGGTGAAGTCATCATTTTAAATTTGCAGTAACATCAAAGTTATATATCAACACACACATGCTCAAAACCATGAGAGTCCACTCGACAAAAGCTATATAAGTTTTGTGTAACATGAATACAACTAGTTGGTTAAGACTAGGTATAGGTAAGTGGTGGAATTGGATTGCGGCGATATTACAAATAGTTTCGCTAGTCTAATGATAATGGTTGGAATGAACTGTACGATTTATTATTATCCCGCGTCGTATTCAAAGTGTATGTTGCGCGTAAGTACAATTATGCACTCGTACCGACGAACTTTGGAGTGGACCGGCTAGCGCTAGAATAACCAACTATTGCGTATTGCAGTCTCAGAATGTGTAATATATTAAAGTAAACTACAAGGTGGCTAGGAATAATTCTGTCCCCATACACAAATATTCGGAAAATGCGAATATTCGAACAATTAGACAGCCAACGGAAATTAGTTGAATTCAGTTACCGGAATAGTTGAAATCATTCCCAACATAATTGCAATTTTTGAAAACTAGTGTATTTAGCCCATCTTTCGGTTTTTAAAAAGTTAACGATTATTTGATTTCTGTCAAAAACTACGCCGTATAAAAAATACCAGACATCGATTTTTGGAGTAAATCCGATACTTTCCTATAACAACTACCTTCGGTAGTATCGGCAAGTAAAAATGGAAATTTTTTGGTCCATAAGACCGAACATGAAAACTGAAGCGGAAGAATTTCCTTAAATGAATATTCGGAAAATCTGAATACCTATTCGAACAATTTGCGACAGCTAACGGAAATAGTTGAATTCAGCTACCAGAATCATTTGATTCTGTCAAAAAAATGTGAAAAAAATAGAAAATTTTTGACCCATAAGACATCATCAAAATCGTAAAAACTGCGCAATTTCTGAATATTCGCAAAAAAATTTCCGAACATGCGCACATGAAAACGAGGTTTAAGCATTTCCTTATATAACTAACGTTAATTATGAAAATTAAAAATTGTCAAAATGAAATTTATGTGAATTCGCTTAAATTGTCACCTGCAAAAGCAAATTGCAATATTGGGCAAAATTGATTGTATTAAATCATCACTTTAAATTTAATAATCATAAATAATTATGTATCAAAGTGCGATGTCAATTAAAAGATAATAAATTTGTTATCTATACAGTCGTGTTGAAATCGTCTACTGGACGGTAATGTAGCGTAAATAATCAACATTTTCTATAAATTACTTACAAAATGATTGACATCTACAGTAGGTTGTAAGTAATTAATAAATTGCTTATTCCTGAATTACTCACAGCCAACTAGATGTCAACCATTTATGTTCACTTTAATATATAATTAAAAAGAAAATGATATATAGATAGGTAGTGGAATTTACAATCAAATGAAATTTATGTGCGTACAAATTAATGCACGACAAATTTCTTATTAATTCTTCACTGTGGTTTATGTTATGCAAATTATTATTATCACGCAAAGTCTGTTAATTTATGTATCCACTTGGACAGCAAAATAACTGATGAGAATATTTCTATTAACAATATAGAAAACAAATAATCTTATTAAATAAAAAACGGTAAATGCAAAACATCCGTGATAAAATTTGTATAGACAGAGTAACAATTTGTCAGCTATGACAATAAATTATTGAAAAGTGCGCAATAATCACAAAATCAATGTTCACCTGGGAGCATGGTTTACAGTTTATGGAAATTAAACAAATTCGTCGTCAATGTATTAAAATCAATGACATCATCCATACATCCATATAAATATTGAAATTAATTCAAATTAGGTAAATTCAGTACTGGTTCGAATTTTACATTAACGCCCACTCCGTGAAAGATATCAACCTGAAATTTTACTATGGTAGGTATGGATATGTAGGGGAGAGTTGCCATATTCGTACTACTTAATTTCAAAGGCAGTTTACATATTCCCTAGTATGATTTTTTTCAAAAATTATGATTTGTAACAATAATATAACTATCGTAGTTGCTATTTAAATCACATTTTAAATTATTCATTGATAATTATTGTGATATGAAAAGTTTTACAAAACCATGTAAAAGGTACAATTTAGGCAACCGGCAGCCTAAATGGTACCGACCGGTTTTCAAAATCGTACTTTATGAATTGGGTAAAAGGTTGAAGAGAAAATCATAAAAATGATATTATTTCAAAAAACACAAACAAAGCATAAAAATCTCAAACAAAGTTCTGAAAATATTAAAAAATAAAATAGTAGTTACAAGTACATTAAAATTTAAAGCGAATAAATATATAATACTATATCTATACATATATAAAATATACATATATACTGGTACGATTTAAGAAACCTCCGGGCGGTACCATTTAAGAAGCAAGACAAACCGCCAAAAATGTGATGATAACCTCACAATATTTTCAGAATGGTTTATAATCTAATTGAAAACAAATCATATAATATTGCTAGTTTTAAAAAAAAACACTGCATGAGAAATTGCAGGTATTACTTAAATTCAGGTTGATTAAAATCGTTTAAAATTTACATCACACTTACCTGATTTCTTTTTGCTTCTGCCGTTCAGATGAAAAAGTTTATTGTGACTAAATTTTTATTCCTACTTTACCCACCTTAATGGAAGTTATTATTTTTATTATGCGTTGCCAACAAAACGCATTAATTAACGACCTGGTACGATTTAGTTGACCAGTACGCATATGGCAACTCTCCTAGATATCAAACCTTTCTAAATTGGTGGATGTAGTCGAATAACGGTATTCCTTCCTTATCACGTATTCGGAAAAAATTCGACAATGCCTTGTTTGAAAAACAGATGAATTTGAAAATTGCCTTATTTTGTGAATTCGTTTTCAAACCAGTCTACATAGGTAGTAGACGCAGTTAATCAATTCGGGTGCTTACCGAATTTTGAAAATTCCTTTTATAGTTATCGCCAGAAAAGATTTAAAAAAGAAAGCAACAAATATATAAGTCCCATTGAATTAATGAACATATTAAGTAATTTCCTCTGTTATACAATTAGGACAATTGTTGGAAACTTGAAAGTGGACTATAGTTTGACACTTCCCACTTATGCAACGTTACGTTTGCATAATGTATACGTATCAGTAAAGAGGATTGCTTTGTCTTAGCTATTAATGACTCACTTCGACATGGTTTTACCCTTCGAAACTGCACCAACTAAAAAGATTTCTTAATTCTCTCTAATCGTTGGACTCTAATAAATCAAGAGATAGAGTATACTTACCCGATTATTCAAGAAGCTAAAAAAGTTTTTTCCTAAACATTTGCCATAGGTTAGTTAGCTAGAAAGTTGACAATTGTTCACGGCCGACCAAAATTCTAGCCACTATCAAAAAGTAATTGTAAAGTCATAACTATGGTAACGAAACAAAACAACAGACTGTTCGGGAAAGTGACAAACTTGTTACTATAATAAAATATAATAAAAAAACATGTTCCGATGGAAAAATGTGACCGAAGGAAAAGCAGTGTACCTATCTAACTCGATTGGAAAACATTCACTTTCACACTCGTGCGATGTGCCGGTCTAGGACCATTCGGCGCAGCCGTGTGGGCGGCGCGTCCATTTGGCCCGGGACTCTTCGGCGCGAGTAGTTTGGGCGTAGCTCATTTTTGGCGCAAGTATACAAATATTTGGAGAAATTCAGATTTAGATAATATATATTTCCGGTCAATTTTTGGGCACCAAATCTAGGAATAATACCTATTTCCAATGTTTGACAAACGTTCGCGAATTACAATATAATCAAAGTATTTACGATATACATGCATAAAGGAGTCCTATAATAACCAGCCATAGATAAGAAAAATCTGATTTATGTAAAGCAAATCTCAAATTATATATATAGTCATTTATAAAACAGTGGAAATATTATTCCTAGATTTGGTGCTCAGAAATCAAACGCATAATACATCATATATAAATCCGAATTTCTCGAAATATTTGCATACTTGCGCCAAAAATGACCTGCGCCCAAACTACTTGCGCCAAATTGTCCCTGCGCCGAAGAGTCCGCGCTAAATTGTCTCTGCGCCCAAACGGCCGCGCCCAAAGGTGCGCGATGTGCAAGTTCCAAACTTGTTAGGTATGCTACTATACTCTCACTAATAAAATATTTCCTCAGAAAAGTTTTTGTCATAAGACCTGCTGGTTAGCGGAATAAAATTTTAATATGCAAATAAAATTTAGTTATCCAGACAATGAAGTGTTGAAATAATAAAACGGTGTGTTAAATTCGCACCGCACAACTTTCCAACCATTTCCACAACGATTTCGTAGAAATCGTCGATCGTAAAAGTAATTTTGCTCGTGATTTCGATCACTAAGTTCATGTACAATTAGCACTTTCTAATCAAATTATACTTTTACCTTTTACGATCTATACCAGTTTCATGAAATCATAATGGATTTGGTCGGAAATTTGTGATATGCGAATTCAGCTTGTTGGAGAGTCGTCCTAGCAACCTGCGTATATTCCATTCCATTCTTATGCCGCTGAGTGTGTTCATGCGGCCCGCCAAGCAAAATACAAATAGACAAAAAAATTAAAAAGTTAAAGAATTTTTCAAAAAATTCTATTCCTAAGCATAAGTAAGCAATCGCTCTCAAGCGACAAACGAATTAAAATGCCGTGAGCAACTGCTAATGCTGCTAATGCTGCTGAGTTACTGCTAATTGTTAATTGAACTTTAAATAAATTCATATTTTCATATATTCATGTGCAGCCCGTGGAAAAATTTTCTTTTAACAGTGGCCCGCAATCTACAAAAGGTTGGCGACCCCTGCACTAGACCATATCTACCAAACTATTAGCCCAAAAAATCGATTTCGGTCCTGAAGTCAACGGATCTCCACGAATTAGGGAAAAATAAGTATTTGATTTCTTTATGATTAAGTACATCTCTTTCTTATATGCCTAATTACCTACATATCTTCGGTATGTGGCTGGAAAGGAAAAAAAATGGTACAAATGTTTATTTAATCAAACATTTATTCCTTATGCATTATATATGGGTACTGTAACTGAATATTATTAAAGCACACGGTGCAGCAAATTTTTCAACTGAATTTCTAACTACCATTCAATGACATTTCCACTTAGAAGTCACTTGCAAATGTAACTGGCTGTACTTACCCACGTCTAACGAAAATAGATCGTTGCTACGGTTAGTGTGAATGAATGGGTTCGATGAGGCGAAGCCATGCCGCACCGTTCAAGGTTGGTTATCGTTTTATTTTTTATGAGTACATTTACAAATTAAATATTGCGTTGTTCACTTTAAAAATAGAAGAATGAAAATGTGCGTTGTGGTTTCGTCATTAATGAATACATAAGGATGTAGATACACAAGAAACAGAATTCCCTATTTCTATAGGTGAAATAAAGGAATGGGAAGTTAGGCATTATAATCTTTTTATTATACGATTTTTGATGGAAAGTGAACAAATAGACGAGCGAATGACAAAAAGGCACTATAAGGTAAATGCACATCAGTTAAGAATTATCCTGTATAATATCGTTTAAATATTCGCTCGCCGAGTATATTTTGACATTCTGCCAAATATTATCTATAGAATGTGTTTGTTTGATATTTTTAATTCTATTAAAAGTATAGAAAGAAAACTCCTAAGTCACGGAATAAGTCTAATATGCTATACAATATATTGGTTTCGTTTAATCCTTAATAATTAACGACAGTCTGGACATGCAAAATAAGTACATATTTTGACATTGCTATTTATATTCCTTTCAAACAAATCGTAATTCGCTGTTAATGCTCCCCTATCTTTCGAGATAGCCACTAAAGCGTAAAAGATAAAGCTGCGTTGTGATAATAAGGGCGCTATAATGCCTGCAAGGTGTTGACAAAAAGGTAGCCGAGTTTATGATCCCGATGATTTTCCGGCAAATAGTAAATCAAGGAATACTGCGTTTCCTCGTTTTAACTGAAACAAGATTATGTACGCTGAATCCGACACCGCGGCATAATTCTAAAGTAAATTGATGACACCAAAAAGCATTGGAAATTACTGAAAAAAAAATGCTTCAAGCAGGTTGAAAAGCATTGAATTAATCATTCTGGGAACAACGTTAATAAATGCGAACCATAAAAATGCTCTAATGATGGTCAAAAATAAAAATGTCAGAAACAGAGATATAAATTACTTACCCATTACGAATTTTATGTTCAGGATATAGGAATTATGTTACTGTTAAAAACTTTCGGAATGAGTTAAAAATTAAACAAATTAAGAGTGATCTATGGAGATGTATAATTTTCAAAAGAAGATCCAGTACCCATTAACACAACCTGAAGTTTTTACCATGTAAATCCCTATGCAATGGAATATAGTTAAGAAAACGCAATGTATACAGATTGAAATTATGTTAATATCCTGTCGACTTTAAAATGAGCTATTAATTTAATACGATCCGCAGTTTGCTCGGGTTAGGTAGACAAGAGTTAAATCTTCCTCTAAGTCTGAACAAAACTTTTTCCAAATTTAAAGGGAACAACTGGACTATCTAATCTAATACATTGACGGGCAACGGCGTAACCGCACAACAACGAGGAAGTTTGTTAAACTAAAACGAGGCGGTCAGTTCACTGAAGCATCGTTACATTAAAACTCCTGCGAGTTTTCGCCCAAATTGAACTGCAACACACATTTAGAAAATAACCATTAAATGCGAGATTAAATTTCAATTTAACATATTATTTAATTAACTTAATTTTTATTTCTTATATACATGGGTTAACAATTATATACATATTAGACAACGTTTGGCAAAAAAGTATACCACTTTACGAAGTCAAACAAAAGAGCCCACGAAACGATATTTCTATATATGTATATCTAATGCTGAACATAAAGCATTGAGCTGAAAATTTCTAAAGTTCGCTTCGCAGCATGTTTTCAAAGTTTCCCGACAACACTATGAAAGTTTCTACTCAGACACGATTAAATAAATTATTAACTTTCAGCCAAAATTTTGTTGATTTTACCTTTACCTTTGCTTTACTTATGACTTTTAATCTATAGGTATTCAGCCCATCAACCTCCGAATATAGTTAATTGGTGAACATTCATAAAATAACACAATCCGTAATTTTACATTGGTTTAAATAAGAATTAAAAAAAAGTGTGCTTAAAATTGCTCCTGTACACTTGTTAATTTTTAACTTATAAAATATATAAAATATAGGTAAATTTGTAATATCATTTTATAAACAAGAATGAATTTCGATATGAACAAATGTGAAGGTTAAACCCTTGATAACTTCTTTTGAAACGCTCATGAAAATGGAATTTGTTTATGAAGATATCAATTATTTGCTAAATTTTTAAACAAAATTTAGCATATTGTGAAACCGAAATCGCAATTTCACATTTTATAGTTACCAAAAGTGAAAACCCTTGGTGATTCTGGATACATTGTGTGTGTGTGTGTGTGTGTGTGTGTGTGTGTGTGTGTGTGTGTGTGTCTGTGTGTGTGCGTGTGTGTGTGTGTGTGTCAGTCATTCTGTATAGGAAAAAAAAATAAAAATTCAAAACTATGTCCAAGTATAATTAATGGCTCCCAGAAATGGAATTAGCTTCCATTAAAAACTTGGTATGTTTTGGATTAAATGGTTTGCAAAATGTTTTTGGTATACTAATATATTTCTTTCTTGTAACTCAGTTTGTGATATTTTAAGAGCTTTTAAAAGGCTAGAAGTTTTACAGACGCGATTAAGAAGTCAAAAAATTTCAGATGATAGATAATGAGACCTAATAAGTTTTTCTTCTACCTTGCATGTGCACTACATTTGAAGGAACTGAGACATAATCTGGTGTAATGGATAGCATTTCAGCACATTTCCAGTATTGTCACATCACAACACAACACATTAACATAGAGCCGTGATTTGTTTATATATACTTACTTAGAAACAGCTCTGTGCTCAGATTCTTGTTGGGCACGATCAGACTATAAGTACAATTCTACTCCGAATTTCTACGAATGTCATATTCCACAAATCAATTCCACAAGTCAATTTATGTGGTAGAGAGAGAGAGAGAGAGAGCGCCTAAGTATGAGACAATGATTGCAATGCACTGGTTTACGCGATTAAGTTATATAGTCTACTCTTCATCTGAGAGCAAAATCATTCAAATAATCTTGTCAACATAAGTCGTAACCTAAATGAATGAACTGTGATATGTGTATATCTAAAAAAAGGTAAATTAAGATGACAATTGTAAAACTAGATAAATGAAATTTTTTCTATATGCGCGAAACCAAGATGACACCTTACGAATAAAGAGTATAATAAACATATTTTAAGAGTCATTTCATGTTGCGGCAGGTGGGATACAACAAAAGCACAAAACCGTAGTTTTGCAACCTGGATTTTTATTCAAGGAGTAAAGAAAACTAACTCCAAGATGGAAACCATAAAATTATGCTCTTTTCCGACGTACATATATTTATACGCTACGAAGACATATTGCTGTGAAGTTGATGCGCTTGCTGGAGATTTGTACTTGTGTGTTGCGCAGCTTCATTGTTGTATTCGTACTTGTTATTGTGATTGCCTGGGTTGTATTGTGTATAGTTGTGGGAGGATAGTTGAAATGTAAAGTCATAGAATAAAGGCGCAACGAAAAAGATTTTATGTGTTTTCATGATGCCGAAGCGCATGAGTTATTGTTTTTGTTTCAATGTTTCACAACAAGCGAGAACAGTTGGAGTGGTTTCATGAAATTGGAGAGTTGAAAAATTCATCGACGAACAACAATGAGATAAAGAATCAAACATTTGAAAAACATTTAAGTTTCATTTCTATATATGTAGATATACGAATAAGTCGTGAAGAAGTCCTTTATTAGATTGGCATAGAACAAAATTTGAAAATAAATAATAAATAAGAAAAAAAAAGTCCTTTAGTCTTGAAGCCTCAGTTTCAATATTTCGAGCCCGACAAGTTTGTTTATTCTAGACATCCAGACTATAGATAGACTAAGCCACATGAAAATATACTTACTAATTTCACCAAATTTATAATAAAAAAAGTTAATGTGACCACAGAGTTTAAGTTTCTGTAAGCAATGGTTCCGTAAAAACTTACTGGCACTAAAAGATAAAACCACAAACTTAAAAACTTCAAAATGGTCGTTGTATCCCCCGCCATTACTGGCTTTCTTAGCCTGATACATTTATCCAAATACATTCCGGAATTTTTCAGCAACATCAGTAACAATGCTTTTGTTTATTTCTATTTGTACCCAGTTAAATAGAAAGGTTTAAAAAAAACAGAGATAATACTTATTACCGAATAATTTCCTTTCATTTGCAGTAGGCGGCAAACATTTTTGCCTCAAGAGAATACCTATACCTAATTCAATTGAAAATGGTCTCATCACTATAAAAAGAATTGGTGTGATGTAAATGTTTCAAAATCTTAAATAAGTACACAAACTTTTAAAAATTATAACGTTTTTTAAAATTAGTATAGTTTCAGATTTTGTTAAAATTTAAATGCGGTTCAAAGATCGATTTTATCCCCTTAAACTGACATTAATATAATAATTTTCTTAAGAGCCCCATACACGCTCCGGAAATCCTTTGAGGAAAAACTGTTCAGTCCTGGCCTTCGGAATTTCCGGAGCGTGTGTGGTAAAAAACTGAGCAGATAGTCCACAAATCTGCTCAGTTTTTTACCACGGCGGCCGGATGAGAATTGAAGAACTATTCTGAATAACTGAACAGTCCGCGTCAGTCGCGGACTGAACAGGCCGACCGGAGCGTGTGTGCGTTGCGTCAGATCAGCACAATTTTCCTCAGATTAATTCCGGAACGTGTATGACCGAGGGGGTATTCAGGCCGAGTCCGGAAATCCGGACAAGCCGACTGATCAGTTTTTCCTCAGAGTATTTCCGGAGCTTGTATGGAGTCCTTTACACTCATAGAGAAATAAAATTGAGAAAAGAGAGTCCATATATGGTTCGTAAAATCTACCATCTTAGATTTAATCCCACTTAATTTAGTTGGTTTATTACACTAACATATTTTAAGGAATATTAAGCATTGCCAGTAATAATACTAAAAAAAATCGAGCTCTCAACTTTAATTACTTATATTAATTTAGTTTATCTTAAAGCGTATAAAATACTCGTGAATCATCCGATTTGAAACGAAAGCAGCTGACCTATGTACAAGGTGAAGATTGAAAAGGCTAATAAGTAAGGAGAATTTTCATGTTTCCGATATTAATTTCAGAATAAAGCGGCTTCTCATGCTCAACTTTCCGAGTCAGTATTTTTTTACTTCCCGATCAAAATAAGTATCCAAAGCGGAAAAATTTGAAAGTAACTCAGATGAAGAATAGTGCAGATGCTCCGAAGAAGCGTTTTGTTTGGGTCCGTTTGACAGATCTTTCCAAGAATTCACGCCACAAAAACTATTGAAGTATAAGTTTTTCCAGAAAATTGAAAACATCCCAACCTAGAAGATCTGGTGATTGATTCGTATCCCTTATTCGCACATATTGGAATCAGTTTTATTTATTTCTGATTATCACGTTTCTTCCGTATACGAAAATAATTTGCGAAATTTGCATCCAAGGATGCTGACTGCAGCTTTACTTTTTATTTCAATTCACAGAAATCTAAAGAAACTTTTTCACGTAAATGTAGATAGGTATAGGTAACTATATAGGTGTAAAAAATAAATGGGAAGTAAAAGAGCAAAGAAGAAAAATGCAAGGCAGAAAAAACTGAACATTAAAGCAATTTTGATAATTTAAACCCGTATATTCTCAAACCACGTTCACAATATTAAAATTGTAATGGAAATAGGGAGCTGCCATTTTGCGGTGCGCAGATATGGAAAATATATATCTACAAAGAAGGTAGAAGAAATCTGAACCGGACGATTCAAAAAGGAGGCTGTAAATTAATTGCGCGGGAGAAACGAAAGATAATAGACTTACTATACAGAGTGATTTTTTTATGTACTTAGTACATTCAAGCATTAAAACTACATATCCAGATGTTCGACGTTACGTCATGCCTACGTCACGGACGTAATTTTAATCAGCTGATCGGGATAAAGATGGTGGAAAAACACACACCTCAAGCACATCAAGGGTCATACCGCTCATTCAATGCTCATTGCTCATTCGGCTCGACTTGCATTGCATCGCGTCTTTGTCATTCCAGAAAAAGTTAAGGAAAACTGAGAGGAAAACGCAAAAATAAGCCCAGAGCTTATTTGAAAGGTTATGCTTTCATCGTGAGGATTTTCATGCTGCAAGTTGAGCCGCATCCGAGGCCGTATCTGAATGACCGACCATGACCCACCGATCAGCCGTTTATTGGGAAGGTCAAATAAAGGTTAAACCTGTCACCCGCTGACATGGAACATCTCAATTAATTAGTTAAATATCTAAAAAAGTGTAATTAATAATAACTAAAATAGTAGAACAAACCGCAGGAGCGGCCAGTGATTCGGAACAGGCGAACGTTTAAAACGACTTATGATACAAGTTGGTTACACTATTTTTTTAAATTTGCGTCTAGTATTTCCTTTTTAGTTTCTGGCCACATACAGAAGGTATGTTGGTATGAGAAAGTAAGGTGATCATGAAAAAAATTAAAGTCTTATTTCTCCCTGATTCGTGGAGATCCACTGACCCCAGGTCAAAAATCGGCTTTTTGGGCTGATGTGTGTGTGTGTGTGTGTGTGTGTGTGTGTGTGTGTGTGTCTGCGTGTAAACAAAATTGCGGGCAAACCAAGCATTGTCTCGGACTGAAATTTGGTATCTGGGCAGCTGTCCCTCCCGATTCAACCTGGAATAAAAATAAACAAAATCGGCTGGTAAAGAAGACACCTTTACTCGTAGGTCAAAACTTCCAACTCGCTAAATATTGATTGTAGCATAAAAGTATCTATATAATCTCCGAATTAGTTTTCAATTTCTTGCAAGATTTGCCATTAATATTTCTTCTAGAGCTAATGGTTTGGAAGATATGTGCTACCATTTCAACAGTCCCATAACAATCACCAGCATAAGAATAGAATTGAACAATGCTGCTCCCATCACACTGACACTCTGAA
>JARJEB010021032.1:0-12447 GCA_030264535.1 Liometoxenus newtonarum | reverse complement strand
TCTTTTGACACTGACAAATATTCAGGAATATTCCCATTACCCAAAATTGTTTTGTATGGAACGCCATTTTATTTTTTAATCAATGAATTTCAGACCTCTTCTAAAATATCTATTGCTATATATTTTGAAATATAAATTTGACAAGACCATTTATTTTTTAATAAATGAAATGCTGCTTAATTATTGGAAGTGTCTATTCGTACGGGCATTCAACGCATGCGCATTTGTCGTAGCATTTCTGGCTTTAGGTTTCCGTTTCTACTCGGTCAAGGAAGCAACGCCCATTGCACCTAGAATAAATGTCGTTCGATCATTGAAGTGCAGCAACGTCGGCAGCGTTTAATTTTTTGGATAGGAGACCGATGCTACAGTTTCCGCCGTATTTCTACCCTTATAATTCTATCCTTCATGAGTTCCACACCTGAGGGTTCTTTTTTAAATGCCAGTGAGGGTGGCCAGAGGCCACCCTCTAATAACCAAACACAACGCCAAATATTAAATCGCGGTTTGCCGGAACGAATGCATAATACGAGGTGGGTGTGTATGGTGCGTATAGATGCCCAGACGATTAGTTATAAGCATGACACGGGCGCCCCGGAATGCGCAGGCGCAGTATGTCCTGACGATCAGGTTTTACGAGCTTAAACGAACAGGCGCCCTGACGACTAGACACTTCCATAAAAAATAGTAGAAAATTTGAAAGTCAAAATTACCCGAATGAACTAAAAACCCAATGTTTTCCCAAATTAGTCATCGCGTAGCCTTCCAACCACTCCATGTTCAGTTTTTTGAGTCCAGCAAGAAAGTATAAACAAAACAATTGAAATTTCAATAAGAAATAATTCCAATAGGGCACCATTTGTTGGTTTTCCTTGTTTTTGTCCAAGAAAACATCTAAAGACCTATAAAATATAAGTTTTTTTGATGAGGCACTTTGAGCAAATAACGAAACTTTTATTTTGTATGTTTGCACCGGTTGCAATCAAACGTTTGCACATCAAATTTCCGCCATAACCTTAAAAATTGCACCCGGGTCCCGGTGCATTCACTGTAAACTACTGTCAAAGTAGTTTCAACCTGCTCAAAGTTGTAGCGAACAACTCAGAGTAGTTAGAGTGACATATCGAATGCATAAAATGAGTGGAAACGTTGCACCCAGTGCAAACGCGCATCGAATGCACCCAACTGGTGCATTCATTCATTGCACCCGGTGCATTGGTTGCATAAACGACTGCACCCGGTGCACCAGGTGCAAATGCCATCACTGTAATTTTTTACATACCAGTAATCGCCAGCTGATGAAACACTCAATAATATTCCAATCAATCCATAAAGATAGCTATGATTATTCCAAAAAGACTTATCCAATAGCAAAATGTACCAATAGGGCAACAAATAAGCGTAACAAGAAGCTCGAAATTTGTAGCCAAGACATATTCCAAGCGCTCCTAGCCACATGATGCCGTAAAGTATACAAATCCACGGAAATGACGGCCGATACATGAAGTTGAAGAGTGGAAAGTGGCAACTTTTCGGATCACCCCAACGTATGTCGATTTCGGAACCTCCGCGTTCATCAGGTATATCAAAAACCATCAAAAATCCTTAACATAAAAATCAATTTTATTATTTCCTATTTCTGTAACTTGCAAAACTTACCGTAAAGTATTCGTGTCACAGCCAAACTTGCAGAATGTACCGGTTTAAACATAAATTCAAAGATTTCATAACAAAACATATTTCTTGAAATCATCATTTTCTTGTATAATGTTTATATATTTAGAGTATTCTTTAAATATATTTTAAACTTACAGCAAGCACGTTAACAACACTTTTTATTTCTTATAAGTATTCCTAATAACATAACATTTTGCTTCTTATCACTCCCAGAAGCCGATCGCTAACGTTTTCTCATGTCTGCGACTAAAAATAGAATTACTTATTTAAAATTTAAACATTGAAAACGTCTCGGCAACTATAAATATCATTTTTATACCGTGCAATACAAAAAAATTAAATATGAAAGAAAACAAAGTTGTCATAGTTTTAATTTAATTTTTACGTTTTAAGCAATTTTTAATATTTTTTCATTTTTATGTGATCACTCGGTATATACAATTTTCAGACTTACGTGATTTGATGACTGCCAGGCGATAATGCTGAAATCATTCAAATTAACGTCGCCCAACCTTTGCACTCTGGTCTGCTGAGTGGTTCTGAGTTGATTTCTGATCTGATGCGTGTCTGTGTTCGTTGCCAGCTGATCGAGCAAAACAACATGAATGTCTTCGCTTCTTGTACGTAATGCGACTTTTATAGCTTTTCCTTTTTCCTTCTTCGCTCCCTGCTTTCGCCAACTTCCAGGAGGAAATAAAAATCGTCACTTATTTATAGATAATCCCTGCTGGGTGTTGCCATGACAATAAAGGCAGCCACATCCGATGGGGATGATAAAATCGATGCTTAAAGCAACCCCTTTCCTTTATTTTATACACATGACTAGCCATAAAAGCAATGAAATTGACCATTAGGTGGAAGTTTGTTTGGCTGTCGTCGGCTCGGCGTCTCGGCAGATCCACTTGTTGATCATTCATATTCATTGCTTCGTATTGCCCTAAAAATAGTACCTACATTCAGCAAGGCAACGAAGAATGTGTGAAAGAAATACTTACGTTGTCGTAGTGGTGTGTTGTTGTTCTGTGGATCGTAAAATTAAATTGACATTTGTCACTCTTGATTTATGTTTATGAGTAAATTTGTGTTGTTTGCTTGTTCATTATTTGTTAGCTTATGAGGCTCTTCATTTGCCGCATGGCACTGCTAATTTAATTTTGAAGACAAAGAAGTCGAAGTAAATTGACTCATAATCAAGTCAAATCTTAACAACAAAACAATCCGTTTGCTAGCAATAATAAAACCTATTTTCATATTTATTGTAAAGATAAAGTTTGATTTTATATAATACTAGAAAACTGTAAAATAGTATGTTAAGTAATAAGTGCTTTAAGATGCTATATTGTAAAACCGAGTTCAAGTTTGGAAAAGGAGCCGTAGGCAAGTTTTCAATGGACGAGTTTTATAATGCGTCATAAAGCATGAATTTCTTATACTATTTTATCTATTTTGCGCTAATTTTAACTGTACATAAAATAAAAATGGACAAAGCAAATAAAAAATACATTTCTACAGTGAATGGTAGGCAACCCAAAGTGCGTTGCACAAAATGGTCGGCGTTTCAACGTGACAGAAGTAGTGTTTAAAAATAACGATTAACGAGAAATCAGTGAATTTATTAACATTTATAATGGAGAATGATTTAAATTGCACTCCTCCCGAAGCGGCAGCAAACAGTATAAATAAAATACTACCATAAAAATCAAGAAAGGCATATTTAAAAGAATATGAAATTTTTCAAACGACGATTACAGTTTCGAATTACAGAATTCGATGCGTAATGCGCATGCGTCAAATTTTACTTTATGCAATTAGTTGTCTAAGAGAACATTATAGAACTGCACCATGGAATGCTTTAATTTCATACTTTAATTAACTACATTGGGTATTCTAATTGGTATATTATGAACGCAAAATAGATAAAATCAATTTCAAAATTATATTTAAAAGTAAATTAATGTTTTCTTAAGCTTAATAGTAAATTTTGATTTCGATTGATATTAAAGCATTAAAATGAAATTATTAAACGTAAACTAATTGCACATAATTAATTAATTTACATCTTGATTTATGCAAACATCACTTTTTCGATTCTTTGCGCAATAACGTGCCTTGTGGATTAGACAACGAGTACGTTTCCGGTTCGAATACGGGCGGGTATTCTAAGCCGGGGTAGTCTTGCATTGTTATTACTTGCGATTGGGAAGAACTGAATGTACGTTCGGCGAATTCTGGTGAGTAGACTGCAAACGAATCGGTTGATGATGAACTTTTAAACTGAAAATTACATCCAAAGTTTTTAATTACAAAAAAAAAACTACACTTTGCCAAAGAAACAAATTATTCAAGTCAGCATGAATGATATAAATATTAGCCGCCAGTGGCGTAACCAGACTATTGGGTGGGGGCTGATATCTTCAAATTAATGCAAATTAAATATAATTTTTAAAAATCCAAACTCAGTGTAAAAATATAAAAAAATCTTCTTCTTCTTGCTCTATAAAGGCTTTGCCTGTTCCTTCATCGTGTTCCTTATATAAAAAATAATATTATAAATAAAATTTAAAAAACAATATTATTAATAGGTGCGTTTTATTGCGAACGAAAGTACACCTGTGAGACTAAAATTCAATAAAACGTTAATCATTTTGACATATAACTTATATGAGACATATAACTTATGTCAGTTCAGCGAGTTTATGAATTATTTAGCCTTAATGTGATCGTTACAACATATCCGGATTTCTTACAATGGAATTACGAAAATACTTCGATCCATGTTGTATTTTTCGAAAATTCTCGGTGTTAACGTGCAATAAAACGCACCTAATGCCTAAATAACTCCAACCTTCGGTTTATGGAATTATCATGTATGTATATATTTTTTTTAATAAAATAATTAAAAATCAAGATTTCTTATGTCTCAATTGACGTACTTGGTCAACTCGTCATACATGTGTCAAACGCGGGTATTTGAAGTTTCTGGTAATGTTAACCGGATTATTTGAAACCATTTTATACGCCGTGTTCTTTTTACAGACTAATTTTGAACTTTTGAGTTACACTCAAACTACTTCTCGCATTCTGAACGCACTCTTGCGTTTAACTCAAAACGAGGCGACGAAAACGTAAACCAATCATTTTCCCTACTTTATTAAAATAAAAAAATATGAAATAAATTACCTGTTCAGGAGAATTCCAAGTATTACTCGAATTACTAGACGTACTATCAAAGCTCAGCGCAACTTTGGAATTGCTTTTCTGCGACCTTTTCTGAAAGAATTTAAATTTGCTCTTATGTCCTCCGGTAGGTGTATGTGGCTTATGTCCATCATCTAAGTTCAACTCAAACCCATGGGAACTATACTTCTTATCATCCGGAGAAAGCGGCAAAGCCATCGGGGTATATTGCGTGGCAGACTTGAGACTCATACTTTTTTGTGGGGTTGAAATATGCCCAAAATCATTATAAAGGGATCGATTCTGGGCGTAATGAATATCAGTAGTGACCTGTGGTCGAAAAATCATCTCATACGAATCGGAAGTTTTGAGAGATTTGGATGACGTCGATTTCTGTTTAGTCGAAAAGTAAGCAGGCGGGTCCACATATTTTTGTGGAGTCGTACGCGGCAAAGAATTATTAAGTTTGCAATCTTTATGCCGGCTTTTTGTAGATGAGGAGCGCTTACCAAAACACGAACTTTCCTTCTTGGGTTCGGAACAATCCGAAGCGGTTCTCAGATGTGTTTTGTGATGTCCGCGAGTGCGGACTGGTACCTCCCCGTAAACCACATCGGGATGAATGAGATTCGGATTGATTGGAGGTAAATCAGGCGTTTTCCCGTCTGACTCCCGCATCATTAGTTCTTCCAAAGTCAAAAAACCCAACATGTTGTGATCCTGTCGAATCTTTTGATGCGGAAATCCGTAAAAGGGAAACTGGTCAACGTTACACAGCGTTGGATTACTTGCATGCATGTGAAACTTGCGTTCCCGTTCGCGGTTCCTTTCAACGGGTTTTACTTCACGTTGCAACGTATTGGGAATCGAATCAACGCTGACATTCGAATTTGTGCTACCAACAGCATCTTCATATTTATTAACAGCAAAGTTAGGAATGTGCGACGTAAAATTTCCAATTGTAGTTGAAGTCGGTATTTTCCGATACGAACGAAATTGTGCAGTCGGCACAGGGACAACGTTCCGTTGCATATTTGACTTGTTGAAGAATCGTTTTCGATCTAAGCTCGTGCTTCCGCTACTGCCACTGCTCACGCTGACATCACGCTTTCTGCTCGTGAATTTTTTCAAAGAATTGAACTTTATTATACCGCCATCGCTCTTTTCGCTTTTCGTCGAGGATAATGTGCTGGTATCAATATCCGATTCGTTGTCAGTTTCGGAGTATTGAATTTCCTCGGACTTTGTGAGATCTGTATTGGTGGATGTTGCCAAGGCGACTGTCTCCAGCCAAAAGTTTAGATTCTCTTTGCTTTCCGCTGAGAAATAGAATACGGTGCCCGTGTGATACACCTTGAAGGCATGCATTCGCGATTTTACCTAAATATCGTCGAAGAAAGCGTGGAATTAGCACACAATAAGCAATTAAGGTGTTGTACTTACCTCAGTGGCTTCTGTCACAGTAAATCCGGATAACACAATGTAACATTCAGCTTTGCATGATTCCTTTGAAGCAAATCCGTACAAACAGTTCTGGTTCAAGACAAACCATCGTTTTTCCCAGTGAATATTCGAATCGTGCTTGCTCTTCAGACGTTGATGTAAATTTCCTTGCATTTCTCCCGGACTTACATCATTTACACTTACTTTTCGTCTTTCTGTAATGCAAAACAAAGATTAAAATACAGTTAATCCTTAATATTTGCAGATTCGTTTTTTCAAGGTTGCCATCGTGTAGCATCGTAACTCCTCCCTCAAATTGAAAGGATAAACATTAAAGACCGACGCGCATTATGGCGAAACGAAGTCGAGAAGATTTTACATTCAACTAAAGCAAATGGAGTAACGTTAACTAATCGCTTCGACATAGTGCGCGTCAGCCTTAAAGTCGTCCACAAACCGGAGCGGATTTAATTGCCATCGCCATCGCGCGCAGTAGTCAGTGATGGCATTTGCACCGGGTGCAAACGTTTATGCACCCAAAACACCGGGTGCAATGATTGAATGCACCAAATGCAATCGTTTGAACCCATTTTATGCGTTCGACATGTCACTCTAACTACTCTGAGTAGTTCGGATTCGGTTTTTTGAGCAGGTCATAACTACTTTGAGTAATTTACAGTGACATATCGGAAGCAATACAAAGGGGGCAATGATTGCACCGAATGCTCCAATTGGGCACAATCGAGGTGCAATCGATGCAACCGTTGGATGGAGTTATTCGCCAATAAGATTCAAATAATTTTAAATTTTAAGGTTATGGCGGGAATCTGATTGCACTCTCAGGGTGCAAACGTTTGATTGCACCCGGTGCAAACCGGCTCGCCATCACTGGCAGAAGTCTTAACTGTTTTCGGTTTGTACACAGGTGCTGTTCGATTTGTACACTGTTTAAGTGTATTGCACCAGTAACAGTATAAATGGAAAGCCTCTTATTACTTCCTGGTGTACTTACTGAGTAACAATGAATTCTTCTTCTTAGACTTGTTCTTACTGGAACAAATAGCTCTCACCAGAGAAGTACTAGGTGATGTTTTGTGCTCCTTCTCCTTATTGCTACATTTATGCGTATGCGTATCAATTTTGAAAACTTCCCTCGATGTATTTGAGCTAATATTAACATGACTACCCAAATTCACACCCAATTTGATCGACGAATCATCTCTTTCTCTATCTTTCACAGTGTCATCCTTGGCGAATGTTTTTGTAACGGGTGTCGACACTTGCATCGGTTCGAATTCAAGAGGTTTATTAACAACAACAGGAACAACCTCGCTTACTTTATTATTACTTATCGTTATTGTATCAAAATCAGTCTTTTCTTTTTGATTAGTGTTCAAATTCAAATTCACTGAATTATCGTTCTGTAACTCAGATTTCTTTCTATACTGTTCAGGTATATTTGTCCTAAGGGGCGGTTTCGGAGGAATATCCAACTTGGATTTGCGCGGTTCAACAGCAGGTGGCCCAAGAACCGGTGAAGCGGGTACAGGTGGGTACCGGACCAAAGGTATTCCCAATTCATATTTAATTTTTGTCTCCGGTAATTTTTCGGGTACTTTTTCCAAATTTCTCTCAAAGTTTTCCTCAGGATCTGACTTTTCTCTAAATTTCTCAATAACTTCGGGAACTTTCTCGGGTACCTTAATTTTGCCATCTTTTTCGTGTTTTAAGACAAGTGGTTCTTCCCCTGGATCTTCCTGAAGGTCATAGGCTGGTGTACTGTGGCTCTTATCCAATTTCCCACGGGATTTCCTACCACTTCTCGGTAGAACAACGGGTTTTGCGGGTGGCACCGGCGCCGTTTTATTCCCGCGTGGTACAACTACCGGTTTCTCGAACTTTTTGATAATGTTATCAATGCGTACATCTTCCAGCGCCGTATCTTTAACACCACTACTCACATTTTTCACTTTGTTCGCCTCGGTGATACTCTCTTTGATGCTTTTCACGGATGGCGGCGCATTATTACTATCCTTACTTCCAGCAGCATCAGCAACAACAATCTGATGCGTCATTTTACTTCTATCCTGTAAATCTTCGCACTCGTCAATGAATTCAATACTTTCATCCCTTAAACTGTTCAGTGAAGTTGTACTAATCGTAGCGTTGATGGTTTGCGTTGAAGGCTCAATAACCGTTCTCGTCTCGTCAAAGTTGACTATCTTTTGGCGCAGATTCGTATTGAAGCTGTTCTTACGAGTATGCAAGCCGATAACAGTGGTAGGACGCGTCAGATCCCGCTCGAGGCCGTGGCTACAGGAAGCGCTCTTATCGCGAATGTACAATGAATCATCCTCAAACTGATCAGTGCCTGGCAATGTGTACGAACTGCTCGTTGCTTCGTTCTTGCATCGCATGAGATATTTCACTTCTTCGAGACCCAATGTGCTCGAGCGTGTGCTTATCGGCGTGGCGCCCGTTATGGTGTTGCGGCGTTGCAGAACCGAACGCGGTTTCAATGGATACAGGCGGCCAGCGTTCTCGAGCGGCGAGTCGGGCGGTTCGCAATCGCTTTCACCCGAACTCGCATCGTTGTCTACTTCTTGTATGGCTGATGGTTGGGCCAACCTGTGCATAATCAAATAGATTTTAATAATTTAATTCACGTTCCGCTTTTTACAATAATATAATTGCGTTTGAAACAAGAATATTCACGAATACCTATTGAAAATGATACGTTTGTTTAAAAATCCGTCAAGCATTGTAAAATTGTTCATAAAAGACACGAAATACAATTCAACGAAGCAAGAAATTATAAAAAATACGCCTCGAAATCAGTTTATTTTCAAGTTTTGAGACAAATTGGCAACAATATTTTCTCAAAACAAGCACAACGAAGCGAGAATAAAAAATGTTTGAGCGAATTTCTGCTTTAATTTGTACAAATCGAATAAAATACGAAATGATCTTACTTGGCAATTGTAGTTTGTGGTAAATCAGGAATAGCAAGCAGCCTCGGCGATGGTAGGTTCTCAGTCCACCGGGAAACAGGCGCTGAACGTTTTCTACTCGGCAGACGATACGGTTTCATGTAGATCTGGCCGTAGATTTTAGTATGCCGCGGTCGTTTCTTCAACGTAAGAACAATTTCCGTTGGACTTGTCTCCAGCAAATGCATCACTTCCTTAGGGTTCCAGCCGACAACCGTCTGGTAATTGACCTGCACAATTTCGTCGCCGTCCTCTATTTTTGTATTAATATGCGACAAGGAGATTTCTGTGATTTGATGCACACCGTTATTGCTCGGCAGTATGCTGAACCCGCAATCTTGATCTTTCTTCTTGAATGTACACAGATCTAACGTTGCTGGTTGAAGAATCATTGGATCTGAGAGTTCCTAAAGAAAAGAAAAAGTGATATTAACGAAAAACTTAATTGAAAAATGATAAATTCCAAAAAAATAACAAACTTTTAAATTCTGTTGGAATTCGTTGGAAATAGAGCAGAAAACAAAAAAAACTCAATTAAAATTTAAAAAAAGTACTTTTTTTACATAGAAAATAACAAAAAAAAAAGAAATTCAAGCGAACTTGAACTAAATACATTGAAAATGGACAAGAGGTGAACTGAATTTCGACCAAAAAAAATTACTAACAGAATGGAAATTCAATCAAAAATATTATAACTCAATGAATTAATCGGTACGCTTGCAACATTTTGACGTTTAGTTCGAAATAAATGAGAATGAATGTTTAAAAAAAAACTTACTTGGATGATTTTATCCGCTAATTTAGTAATTTTATCACAAATATCCCTAATTGACTTGATAGGCTTCACAGTAAAGATATCTCTGTGAGCTGTAGTGGCCATTTCGAAGCCCATTTGTAGTAGATTCGACTTTAATTCGTTGTAAACCTTGTCGCCCTCAAAAGGCGACCTATCGAGCCAACATACCAACGGCTTAATCATGCTCAGAACAGTGTGAACATCCGACAATGTTTGCGTTTGGACCATCTTCACGTTTTCATCTTGAGCATGCAGTTCTCTGTTCAACGAATTCGAAGCGCAGGATAAATGCATCGCTAATGTTTGGAGATTTTCTTTGTCCAATTCATAGTGCTGCAATTAGTTTAGAAAACAAATTATAACAAACAAGAAACCAACAGGAAAAACAACGCAAATAAGCCAAGTAATTTCGTAATACGAGTACTTTAAAGGTGGTTGGAACACGAAAACAGTACTACCAACCATATTATTAAATACACAAAATTCCTTAATAACTTCATAATTTCAATTTACTTTAGGTTGTTAAGTAATTTGTTAACTTACAAAGGTTCTGATGTGTTCAACAGCCTCCAAGATTAATTCTTGATGTCCAAGCATCTGAACACCAAGATGCTCCAAATCATCAACTCGTAAATTCAGCAATTGATGACCGTTGACGCCGTTGTTCAAAAACGATTTGGCGTACGCATACGGCAGGATTGCACCATCGATGCCTTAAATCAACAAAATAATGAGAAATACAAATAATTACATTAAATGTAGAATTCAATGAACAAGCAACAAAAGACAACAAATTAGTGGATTGGATTAATCATCAATTAACTTCGACAGAATGAACATCATTAAGTGTTATTCCGTCGGTAATCCAGATCAATTTGTTTTGTTTACACTGTTGTTTGTCCATTCGTTCATTGTTATTAAAGATAATTGAAGGGCAAACATCTTAATTGTATTCAATGAATAAAAAAGTTTGTTTGGTTGTTGCGTACCTTTGAGCCATTCGGTCACTTGTTCCACGGACCAATCTTTAACGTTAACGTAGGCCATGATTTAGTTAGAACGGAGAAGATTCCAGAAATTCGTCAAATCCAATCCGAAATATGTAATTGCTGCTTTTCTTTCTTCTGTACTTAGTACTTGTAATGAGATGTTTAAATAAACAACTTATCTATTAGGAGATATAACATTTGATACTTAGTATATAATTTCCTAAATGCCTAATGTTGTCATTGCCATTTGCTCACGGTTTTTATTTTCATGGTTAATGCCTAATGGCAATAATTATGAAAAAAAATTTCGGTTTGATACAATTTAGACAACGAATGTTTTTTGAGAATGATTCATCCATCCCATCAGACGAAGGGAACAGAGTTGTCAACGCTGTCAACTGTCAAGGTCATTAAAAATGGTTGTCCGTTGGCGTACATAGGGTGCGTTTGGTTTGCGCTCTGAGAACTCTGATCAAGCTCAGTTTACTTGAAAATGCTCAATTGTGTTTGGGTCAATTCGGAGCATTGATATAGATAAACATGGTGGGTATTTCTTTGTAACTAACTTTTCTGGCGAGTTAAAGTGATAGCAAAGAAACGGTTTCGTGAAATTAATGGTGCACATGGTCCCCACCACAATTTTTTAACTTTGACTTAATCGTCAGAAAAGTTAGTTCCAAAGAAATATAGCTAATAGGCGTATTTCTTTGTAACTAACTTTTCTCACGAGTTAAAGTGAAAGTTAAAAAATTACATCGCGCAGATCGTGCTATATTGCCATATAACTACTCACAGTAACTACTTCAATTTGATTTCGGATTCCATATATGTATTCGTTTAGTTGGTTCGTTTTTTATAGGTCTGATATCTGAGTGCCGTGTGGAGAAGCATAGAAACGTTTCCTCTTGCTTCGTTCATCCGCGTTCGTTCTTCAAATTCAGGCGTTCTCTTCTCGTACGTAATATACGCAACCCGGCTTGTTCAAAAGAATTAAAATTAAAAATAATAAATAAAAATAAAAATTAAAAATATGGGTAACCAATTAGAAGTTCCACAAGAGTAAGTACATTCATTGTTCCTGTTCATGTTTCATTCAGATTGGAGGTTAGGGACCCTCGTGGACCAAGGTGGTTCCTAACGGTAAACCACAGGGCAGTGATGCCAATGCTACTGCTTTAGCAGTAGATCTACTGCTTTTATACATGATCTACTGATAATTGTTTCAAATCTACTGCTTTTTTGAATAATTTTTATTATTTGTGGTAGATTTTGTAGGTAGAGCTGGCAACCTCTTGACGGGGGTTGACCCGGCAACACTGTAGGATGATCGACGGCGGTCGATCATCACCGAAGAAAAGGCCGAGCCGGCAACACG
>JARJEB010021006.1:0-12134 GCA_030264535.1 Liometoxenus newtonarum | reverse complement strand
CTAGTTGTCTAAGGGAGCATTATAGAACCGCACCATGGAAAGCTTTAATTTCATACTTTAATTAACTACATTGGGTATTCTAATTGGTATATTATGCACGCAAAATAGTTTATTTATACAACCATGTAGAAACATATTTAATTAGATATTAAATAAATTTTGATTTAACGTGCACTATCTATTTTAACTTGTGTCAGTCTGAGTCAAATTTTACTATTATTTTATTATCCACGAGTTATTTAAAAAGAAAATCAAGAAACAGGTGACATATACTCATTCAAATTGCATAATTCTATTCTACAATCAAAATATAATAAATGTAAATTAACCACTGTCCATTCCTTAGTGACGCATTTTTAAAGTATAATGGCTTGGATCGGTTCTTGGAAATTTATTTTCATTTTCATTAATAAATTGTTAAATTTGTAATTTCCCTATTTTTTTAACTACACTGCCATGAATTTGACTCGTTTAGTTAAGCTGCGAACATAGCACATGCTATTTTCGACGATAAAATAAACGCTCTATATGTAAATCTGCATAAAGTTTATAGGAATGTAAAGTTACATGTAAATTTACACAAAAATGTAAATTTTACATAAAAAACAATGTATTAATACATACATTTTTAAGAGTGATACAAACTAAAAAAGTTTGAACTTTATTCCTTCGAGTTAGAAATTTCAAATTTCTAGTCTTTTTTATGCGAAATATTTTCACGTAGGGTTAACCAGCAATGCCATATCTTTTTATTTTCCAAGAAAGACCCAATCCTTGTATTTTTAGAAAATGTCAAATATATTACACCATAATTTTTTTTTATGTAAAATTACATAATGATATGTAATTTTACATTCATATGTAATGATAAAATACATGCAAAATTATCTATAGTATGTAATAATTAAAGTACTTAGATGTAAATTTACATGAAATTTTACATATAAACCAACAATTTACAGTTCTCACATGGAAGACTTAATTTTACATTTTGATGTGGAAAAATACATTCTGTGTGTATTATTATTAAGAATTACATATTTAATGTAATTTTACTTATGTAGTTTTAATTTATAGAAACTATAGGTAATTGTTACGCAATTATTTCATGTAAATGTACCGTTTTTTGACAGTGTAGGTAGGAAGTTAGTAACTGTTATAAAGTAGAATTATGTGAATCACTCTGTATCATGTATTCAAACATAAATCAATGTTTTATTTCTTTTCTTATGTCTTATTCCATGTATTTCTTTAATCTCAAAATACAAAGTCCCGTTTGTTGTTGACATTGTCATCATTTATTGTCTGTTTATCTAATGCTTTAATTTGGAATCCATTACCAATAGCAATACCATATTCTCACAATTCTATTGTGCACGTACACAGACAGACAGGTAAGTTATTCAAATAAATGTCAGTTCTGTGACATAACTAACTTGCCTCACGTTGGTTGGCTGAAGTAGGTATCAAAGTTGACTCCAGCTTCAACTATAATAATCAATTAGGCCATATAATATCACCATACCGAGTGTTTCCCACAAACAAATTTTCGACTTATACATATATCTTCAATTATTCTTTATTCAAATATGGATACTTACACCTAGTTTTAGGCGTATAGGTAAATCAAAGAAATACGAGTTTTCAAATTGAACAAAACAGGAACTACAGGATATTGAAATAAGAGCCTATTTTACATTAAGTTATCGCCCGAATTGAAATTCCTTTATGGTCGATATCTCAACTTAACCTCTTAATTATTTTATTTACTTACATACCTACGAAGTCACGAGTACAATAAACGGTAACGACGCCGTAACATTCTCCGATCGTGGAATAGTAGTTTACGTAACTAGAGTGGAAAGTTGCTTATTGCTCACGACGCGGAAAATTTACAAACGAGTTAAACGAGTAATACGCGTGTGTGCGATTGCATCTTTTCACTCGTATTACGTACTATACAATAATAATTTTCGAGACTGAAAGAAAACAAATCAGCTGAAATAATAAAGTGAGGACAACCCATAGAATAAGTGAGCACATCTGGTTGCATGCATTCAGGCGGTTGTGAACCTGGTACCCAATTTCAGTCAGTGCGATTTACTTTAGCAATTTTAACTGAATAGTGGAAATTATACAGAAATTAAAGGATAGTGAAATAGGCAAATTTGGAAGACAAGAAGAGTTAGAGTTAGGAATGTTACAATTTATTCAGGTCAGTTCAACATAAATGCCGTTAATGTTGTTTTTTGACGTTTACAATTAAGATTTGAATTAATTGAGACGATAGAACGAACCCATGTAAAGATATCTACATGCGTACGTACCTATACCCAGCGGCGTACCTGGGGGTGGGGCTGGGGGAGGGGGGGGGGCGGTCCGCACCGGGCGACACATATTTTGGGGCGGCATTTTTTATATTTAGTTTATAGTTGTAAAAAACAACTTATTCACTTCATAAGTTTACTATTCGATTTCCATGAATTATGAATTAGTACATGATTTCGAATATTTGCAAATTGGAGACCACCCCTGGCGGCAAAAGTTGTAGGTACGCCACTGCCTATACCATTATCACTAGGTATATTAAAAGATAAGTAGGACGGTTGGATTGAAAATGAAAATAAGAATGAAAAATCACCACTAGAATACATAATGATAACACGATTTAAAGTATAACGAACTGAAAGAAATAGGAAATAATTTATTTCTGTAATACTTGTCTATCCATTACCATTTATTTATTTATTTATTATCACAACGAATAAGTACCAACGTGAAATAGTTAAATAATAATTATCTATAAGAAGATTACATCGTCTGTAAAAGAATTACTATGTTTATTGAAAATGATTTTAACTTAGTTGTAACTTGATTACGCTTTGTTGCTTGTTTGGTAAATGTACTCGTATGTATAGTAAATAAGATACTAAGTGACACGGATCTGGTTTTTCTAATGCAACATTACCTTTTGAAGGTGGTCAAGGTCAAATGCTAACAAGTCTGTCTAAAACTTTGGTTAGATTGTTAGATAATGGTATAGGTAGGTACGTGAACATGTAGATATCTTTACATGGGTTCGTTCAATCGAGTCAATGAATTCAAATCTTAATCGTAAACGTCAAAAAAACAATATCGACTGCATTTGGGTTGAACTGATCTGAATAAATTATAAAACATTCCTAAATTTTCTTGAATTTCAAATATGACTGAATCTGAAATTATCTACAATTATCTAATTTGGCAGTCAAAAATGCAAAAGTAAATCGCGCAGCGATGAAGTTGACAACCGCCTGGATGCATGCAACCAGATGTGCTCACTTGTTCTATGGGTTGTCCTCACGTTAGTATTATAGCTGATAGTATAGTACGTAATATGAGTGAAAAGATGCAATTGCTCACTAGCAGATTACTAAACTCGTTTGTAAATTTTCCGCGTCGTAAGCAATAAACAACAATCCACTCTAGTTACGTAAACTACTATTCCACGATCGGAGAATTTTACGGAGTCTTTACCGTTTATTGTACTCGTGACTTTGTAGGTATGTAGGTAAATAAAATAATTAAGAAGTTAAGTGCAGATATGGACTATGAAGGAATTTCAATTACTAAAGGAAACGGACATGAAAAATAAAGATATAAGACGATGTAATGCCCAAAATCGTTAACAAATTACAAGTATGACTGAACTGTATATATTTTATATTAAGAAAAACAGAACAGGGGCGTAGCTGCATTAGTAGAGCCCCTCTGGCAACAATAAATAATAAGGCTGTTATGTATTTTATTTATTATACATTATAATTTGTTTAAATTTTAGTAATTTGTTTTTACATTTTATTTGACATTATTATTATTTGACAAACCTCGGAAACGCACTGACAATAACTTAGACAGTCAAGTGAATGTATAGCAAACTAACCAAACGCAAAGAAATTCGTTACACAAGGGATTAACTTGCGGCGCCTCATATATTTTGCAACAAATTTTGCGACCCTTGTACTTGGCGCCTGGAGCATTGTGCTCCAAGAGCTCCCAGGTAGCTACGCCGCTGAAGAAAACTGAAAATCAGGAATATAATATACCCATGTCTATGAAATGAGACAGTTTTGTAAAAATAGAATAGGAAAATTGAAATAAAAAATTAAATAACAATTTAAAGTTTTAGTTGAAGATTTAGATAATATCTTCCAATCCAACTTGGGAATAAGGAGGACGCGAAAGCCCAAAGCGCATTCCTCACTAAAGTTAAAACTAGATAAAACATGCGCATTTACAAATGTACATTATGAAGAAATGCACGGACATTCGGAGTACTTCCCATTGATTTATTATTTTATGTAAATTCGTTGAACAAATAATAATAATACCCGAGATACAAGAAATTACAACTCTTAATATAATAATAACTGCATGTATGTTAGAGACATTAGAATATATGAATAAAAGAATAGTCTCGATAAGTTATTTTTCAGGAATACAAGCAACAGAAAAGAAATATTTATCTTTTTAGATATACATTCAATGACTAATAGGTAAAGGTAAGTAAATCCGTTGTTTAGTTTCCAAAATTCTGACACGCAGTTTTAAAGGATTTTCTTTCCATAATTCTGACACGCAGTTTTAAAGGATTTTCTTTCCATTTGTTTTGATAAAAATACATTTCAAGAATTTTGACCTGGGGTAAACGGATCCCCACGAATCAGGGAAAAATAAAACTTTAATTTTTTTCATGATCACCTTACTTTGCTACTTTCGGTATGTGGCCGGAAAGTAAAAAAAAATACTTAAGATAATTTATTTTAAAATGCATTCTTGAATTTTATTTAAATTGGAATTCTAAACGGTTTATTCAATTGATTAATTTCCCTAACAATGTGAATGCAATGCTATTGTATTTTCTTATTATAACTACTGAAGATTAATAGATTAATGGATGATGAATAATGACAAAAATATGTTAATGTCAATTTATACTAACATATTTGTAAATCTAAAATAGGAAATACTTTAGAATTACATTTGAATAGGTACCTTTCCAGTTTGTAAATGATTGCTGATAATGATGATGAAGTTAGATGCAGTTTTATTCAAAATTGATATGAAAATGATTTAAAATCAAAATTGATACTGATGACATTGACGATATGACATAAGTGACGTTCACTAATCGTGATTGATGGAATTTTATTAAAAGTTGCTATCGAAAAACATGTTTTAGTCGATTTTACAATAAAAAAATTTCTTCGTTTAGAAAATGAGCACAAACTGGTGTTTTTAAGATAGTTTTTGTTTTTGCCATTGGTGCTCAGTAAATCCCTCGATTTCCTGCTTTCTAAATACGAACTTGAATACTTAACATCAACTTGAAAATTAACATGGAAACTCTATTTGTATGCAACTCAATCCTCTTTCTATCATCTTTCCTTGGTCTTTCGTCTTTCCATATTCTATGAATGTTTACTTTTTTTACAGTGAAATAAAAAAAAACGCTTAAAATCATTCATTCTTTGAATACTAAACACATTTGTAGTTTCCCATCCAACGAGCAATGTGTAGGAGATGTCGAAATGAAGAAACGGTATAAAGACATTTCATATGTAGATCTACAGATGTAAAATATTGTAAAAACGCATCAAATTTACAGCTTTCAGGATGGCGTCTCTTTCCAGCACTAAATTTACGCCATTACCGATCGTTTGACGCCATACGAGAGGAAGACGGTTAACGTTAATACGGCGCAAACGGATTAATTACGAACATGTGTTCGTTATAAACCGTTTTGAAGATATAATGCAACTTAAAATGAATGTTATGCGAATGCACAACGTTAATTCAAATGTAGGTTAGTGGAAACGATGCGAACGATAAATTTCGATGGAAATTGAAGAGAGATGAGGATACTTTAAAAAGGCATCAGTAACTTTATGAAAAACCGTTCCATGTATGTGTCGGGTTTGTTGCAAATTGCAAATATTGTATTGAATATGGAGAAGTAGCAAGACCATCAGAAAATTGTAAAATGGGTGTTCAGCAAACGATTTTTAATTTTTTTTAATATATAAAGTAAAAGAGGTTTACCTCTTTGGACACCTACAAAGGAAGACCAAGAATGGTGAAAATGTAGTGCATTTACGTGAAAGAGATGATAATCAATCTCGAGAATCGATCAATCAAATATGCCAATTATTTATACTGAATGGCACTACAAAAGTTGGAGATAATCAACGTGATGTAAGTCTGTCAAAATGTAAAACCTGCTTTATTATTTGAACCGCTAATAAATGGGTTTATATACAGGGTGATTGAGTTATCGAAGCTCAAAGATGAAATAGCAATTTAAATTTGCCAAAAAAGGACTAACCTGTTGGTAGTAAAACAGCAAAAGGAAACATAATAGGAAAATTGCAAAAAAAATTATGAAAATAGAATATGTTCTCAAACAAACAAAAAATTGAAAGGAACGCTCATTCAATTTTTCGTCAGAGATCTAATTTAAAATATGACCGATTTATACAATATCCACATTGTATCAGGATTAATACCTACGTATTTGGTTTTAGTCTTGGTTCTTGATTCTTATATATTTATGAAGCAGGTAACATCAAAAACTTGTGATAACTGTATGTGGAATTATACAGAGTGATTTTAAATTACTGACATCGAGTTGGCTGTAAGTAGATAAAATAAATTGCTAATTCTTGAGTTTTGGTTCACATTGTATCTGCCTATTCGTTCATTTACGTTGCATGTTGGATGTTGTGACTTTTTTGAAAACGCACATCGATAAATAATAATTCAATTACATTGGATCACGGGATGCGGCGCTTTCACCTTCCCACACCACACCACACCATCATCTTCTTAAGTCATATATTTTTTAGCAATAGTCGCGGATACTTAAGTTAAGCAACAACACTCAAATTTAAAAATCATTTTTGTGGTCTAATGTTCAAACGCCGAAGCGAACATTCACAAATGCCCTCTTAAATCTTAACCATTTTTATATTCAGTGGCGCAGCCAGGAATTTTTAAAGAGGAGTGCTGAAAATATTATTACAAAAACTAAAAGCTAAAATGGTATTACATTATCTACAAAAAGTTCATATTTTGATTGAAAATCAAAAAATCAAAAAGCTACGCGCTGATATTTTGTATATGTATACCCACACATGGAAACAACAGGGTAATCCAGAACAGCTTCATCTCACTCCACAACACACTTTTGGATTATTGCGTATTCAGTTTTTTGTAGTCATGCCTCGTGCTTCATATCCTTATCTCAGTTTCATTTATGCATTTTGCCTTTCTCGAAATCTTGCAAATGACATTGACCGGCTGGCAGGGTCTTCGACTCCTTAACTCGTTAAAATTTGCGGCTGTATTTGCACAAAAATTAATCGAAAGTTTATTTGTAAGTTATTTTTATTGAAAATATTCAATATATGACAAAAAATTAATCAGAAAATTTCTCTTTTCTACTGTTGTTCATCGCAAAACGCAATTCGATAAACTCGACTACGACTACAAGAAGCAAAACAATTAAGATAATTTTATTTTATTTTATTTTGTTTTACAAATACACACATCAGAAGCTTTTCATAATGAAGTGGAGTTTAATCGAGTGTGTTTTACTCACCATTAACAAATAATGTGTTTTCATTACTTTTCTTTGGTTTGTAATTTTCGAAGTTGTAGTGTATGTAGTTGGATGTTGGATAATGGCCGCATACGTTATCAACACTTTGCAGTAGTGAGTTCTGTTCTGGCAATAAGGAAGATGTTAAACTCACCTAAAACAATAAAAATATTACTACTTAACTTGAAAATCTCATTATGCAAGTTTTGTATACAAAAATATCTGCCCAAAATTAAAAGCAAATTTGTTTTCTTTATTTAGAACGCCTTTAGGAATCGAACAGCATAACAACACTGTTTTAAACACAGAGTGTTTATTTCATGTTCATAACAACACTGTTTTTAACATACAGTGTTTATTTGATGTTCTGCCCCTGTGTTGAGCATGCGTGGCGGAGGGTTGGTTTGATTATTCGTCGATAGATGGCGTGGCCGAGGGTGGCTGGCGGATGGTTGGTTTGTTGATTCGCCGCTAGATGGCGTGGCGGAGGAGGGCTGGCGAAGGAGGCCTCCGCCCTCCTCCACAAAAGTGTCACAGAACCCGCTAAGATATACTACTGACAACTTTGCAAAGAAGGGGAATAAAGCATAAAGTTAAAGGAAAGGAAAGCATAGTGTATACTGTTAGGTGTAAAAGAAAGTTAATTCAATACCACAAAAAGAAAGATTAATTAATTACAAACGTGGGCTGTTTTGGCGCCAACGCAGAAATTATGAGACTTATTTAAGCAGGAATACAGACAGACAAACTTAAGAAAGACTTTTGACTAAACATCTCTAACACAATTCGCACCAAAAGCATGAAACAATAAAACACTTTCTCATTCTTATTAGATACACATTTTTCATTTGTTGTTTGTATAATCTGACTAAGGAAATTCTTGAGAATAAATAATTGAATTTTGGCGGTTTGAGTTTAGTAGGACAAAACGAATTTATTATATACTACAGCCAGACACAAAAGAAAATTTTGTCATGCATTAATTTATTCCCGTATAAATAGGCAAAACAAAATAATCGGTGCGTTAAATTCGCATCGCACAACTTTCTGACCATGCACAACTACGATTTCGAAGAACTCGTCCATCGTTAAGATTTTCCAGGATTGTCTCGGTTTTGGGCGCCAAATCCCTGGGTACCGAGAAGACTTTTCGGGACTGTCGAATGTCCTAGTATTTCAAAAGACATAAAATATTCCTAGAATCTGCTGTTTTGTCTGTTCATTCCAACCGGCAAGAAGGAGAGTTATGAAAGAACAAACGACGTAAAGCTCTCAGTAGGGCGAGGAGTAGGGAGCAGAATAAGGTGCGTTTTCAGCACTTTTAAAATATGATTAAACAGGCCGAGAAGTAGAGGTACTACATAGTAATTATGAGTAAAAAGGCGGGAAATATAATTGTAAAACATCGGTTGGTAAATTTTCAGTAAACATGTGCTTATAATACAAATTCTAAAATATTAACTCATGCATGGTAATTGAATTTTATGCGTACAAGTGTGTTCAGTATTAATGTGTCCAATCCAACACAACAACAAGTTTCCATGTAAGCCTAAAACTATAGAGTAAAGAGAATAATATTGTGCGTAAATTTCCATCCTTCTTCCCAGTTCCCGTATTACCCTATTAAATAGGTATATAGTAATAAGGAATAAAAGGAACACGTTCGTACGCACAACGCACTGAACTGAATATGTAAATAAAGGTTATCCCAAATTCCGAACCAAATTCGTAGCTTCCTTATACACCTATAACTAATTTTCACAAAACAAACTGCTATGCATGCAAATTTATCTAATTACTAGTTAGTTGAGAGATAGATAAGTCTTCTCAACAACCTAACAACTAACAAATATCTATATTACAAAGGGATTCAAAATGATTGACATTCATTTGGCTTTGAATAATTCTATGAATAAGCAAGCTCTTTATGGATTACTTGCACGGACAACCAAATGGATGCCAATCATTTTCGATCAGACTGTACTGTGTACAATTTGATTAAGTATCAAAGTCATGGATCGCGACCCTCACTTGTGGGTCGCAAGCCGCTTTTGGGTGGATCGTAAAAATTCCTAAAAAATGAATGTAGTTGAAGTGCGTCGCGAGATGAACGCAGCTAAACCATGAATTTTAAGCGATGGGTCGCGAAAAGTGATAATTTTCAATAGTGTATCTCAGCCCGCAAAAGTTTGAGAACCCCTGGTCCAAAGGAAACATACCTGACTGTAATATGATATTGTTGAATATGTTTATATGTGCTTTTGCACCTAATATATTCAAGAACTACCTACAATTACTTACCTGGGGTTAATTAAGAATTTAATGTGAGGATTGATAAAGAGTGAGTATTCAGTATCCGGTTTTGATAAAACATGTAAATAAAGTTATTAAGTAGCTATAGGTATGGCAATTTGAGTATTAAATTTATAAACTGCTTATAAACGGAGTGAAGAAATTTATATTTTTTTTATTGTGCACACGTGGTAAATTTATTTAAAAGTTATTAAGCAAATTTTCATTAAACGAACGTTAATTAAGGCGTAATTTCCATGAAAATAGAAGTAACTGAAGCTCATGATTAAAATCAATTAAGTATACTTATTACCTCATACCTTATACATTACCTCATACCTTATTACCAATAGTTTCACCAACATTTTAATATAAAAGCAACGATACAAGATTTTAAATAATTTTCGATTTCATTGTTTCAGTCATTTCCCATATTATTTCTTGTTTTTTTTTTTATAAAAATCAGTGAAAAAACTGAAACACTTTGTATAATTATGTAAATATTCCATGATTGCCCAAAGCACATCACACGTACTCATGTGAAATAGGTGCAGGTAATTAAAATAAACCCGTATCGACCATCATAACAGAATTTTGATTAAAATTCAAATATTGATTTTTGTTAATTTCCTAATTTACACTTGAGCGACGCATCATGCATTAGGTGCTAAGAATTTCTTCTTTTTCTCACTTGTTTTTATTTTTTTTATTTTATTTTTTCTTATATTAATGCGGATTAAAGTATCGAGTTAACCAGTTTATCAGCGACGACCAAGTAAAACAAGCATTATTAGGTGTGTATGCAGGCGCATATAACCCACATTAATACCACTCGCGAATAATGGAACTTTAACGTCAATAATAGGTCATTATTACACTAGAGATTTACTTTACGCCAATCACAGCTCTTCGCTGCATTCAATAATGATATGTGACACACACGGACTGCATCTAGAACGTAGAATTTTTAAGTTTAAAAGCCAAATTAAATTTTGTCGTCGCAGATAAAGTATAGTATTCAATTCGCGCTTATGCGCTATTATATGCTCGGGCGATTACTCCGCTCCACTAACGTCTCGCTACGTAAAATTCGCCCTTGCATATGCATTCATTGAATAATAAACTATTAAATCAATTTCTAGATCAGCATCACCAATTAATAAAATAACTCACTTTTAATGCAGAATCATTTCTGCTTTTAGAAATAGAAGTGGGTATTACATGACCATCTTCAACTGTGTCATCATCTGACAGAACAGCCTAGTTCAAAACACCTTGTTGGTCTTTTTTGTAAGTTAATAATTTACAGTTCAAGTTGATGTTGATTTAGTCATGAGGATTCTCAGTGAATAACGCTATAGAATGTTGGAAATATGTTTTCATTAGAAGCGTGTTTTAATTACATTTCTTCTTATCTCTTAACGGAATATAACGCTTGTTTTAAGTGCAACTGTAAGTATACATTTTTTCGAGTTTCTCATCTATTTTATATGTGTATTTAGCGATAATTAAATCAAATTTATTTTTATAATTAGATAACTTCGATATTTTGGGAAATTAGAAAAATTAAATTAACTCATCGAAAGAAAAAGCTTTATTATCCTTTTGTGAATTTTCGAACCAAAAGTTTGCAAATTTCGTGGAAATTAGACTTTTTCTACAACTTTAGGTTGCGGCAAAATATACCCAGCTATAGAATATTTTGTTATTTTCTTGACAACTGTCAAAAATGAAGTTTAATTTCAAATGAAAGATTCCCTTGTTATTCGCCTAAAGAATGGGGCTGGGATCCAAAAATACATATATTTTTTAAATCTAAACAGTAGAAGGAGGGCACGAGGCCCCCCTGGTTACGCCTATGGTCATTATCTGGCTTGTAGTGGCGGTCATTTACTCGACGTTGTTTTTCATATACAGGGTGTCCCAGACCAAACGATACAGCGGAAAATGGCAGGTTCTACATGAAATACTGAGTAAGAAAGACCAATACCAAATTGTTGAGGGAAGCATCGTTTTTAAACAGGAAGAAATTTAAGTTGACCAATCAGAGAGCTTTCCCAACCACCTGTTTTAGGAACTCAGTGGTTGTTATTTACGAATTTATAACGATTTATTTGGACGACTGGGATTCTGACAGACGGATGACAGATAACCTACATTATCTAAATTATTTACAGTCGACCAAAGAAATTATGGCCCGATC
>JARJEB010021005.1:0-10093 GCA_030264535.1 Liometoxenus newtonarum | reverse complement strand
TCGTCGCGGATAAAGTATAGTATTCAATTCGCCCATAATGCAGGCAATTTATTAATACGCTCGGGCTTTGCTGCACTCGGCTTCGCCTCGTGACGTAAACTTGCCCTCGCGTATAATAGCCTGCATTATGGGCTCATTGAATAATATACTATTACATGCTAATATCTTAATTAACTGGCAAATTCTGTCATTTTATCACTATAGGTCCCCCACTAAAATTATTATTTACCTATACTGATAAATCGACGTCAGCAGTTTTTTGTGCAGTGTTACACTTTATAGAAGTTACAACGGCCAACTTTTTTGTAGGTACATATTTATTTAATTGTATATATGGAATTCTATGATTGCGTGATCCATTAGCAGCATAATAGATTTACATAATAAACAAAAAGTTGTTATTAAAGTGCGCGGAACGCTTGCTGTTTCTTATGGGTAAATTAATCAATTAAAAAAAGTCGTGATTGGATCATTAAAGGCTCTGAATTAACTAACAAGAACATAAATTCACATCGATATATGTATGTATTATGTTATGTTCTGATGGTAATGACCATTGATAGATGCAATGAGTGTATCTTTTTACATGTGGATCGCGGATAGATGGACTTTTACAATCAATACGCAAAAATATCTAAAGATTATCGAAGCGAACGAATGCAATGCACGTCGAATTATTGAGCAAGCATGTAGAGAGATGACGTCGACGAGGTGGACTGTCGATTACATTTTACATTTTGCGTATGCGGTATGAGGAAATCCATTAAGGCGAGAGAAGCAAACTGGATTATGTAAGGGAAAAATGAATCAATTATCTCCGCAGAAGAGCCTTTTAACATATATCCAATATACATATAAAGACAATAATCACGAACCTAACTGAGAACTGCAACAGGCAGACTTCGACGAGAAGAACACGAGCGAAGTGCAGTTGAGCATGACTTGTGAGTTGGTTTCATTTGTGCACTTCACACACGGTGATTTTAAAGTGAGTGAAGAAAGATATAATTGCTTATTGGCCTACGTACGAATATATGATTACTTTGTGGTATCGTGCAACTTAGGTACAAGTATCTATTGATTATCATTACAATTATTATTTCTTGGGAAGGCGGTCAGTACACGGGGATTTATGGCAACCTAATGGCCATTTGACAGCTAACGGTAATTCGCGCAAATATATGTTGCCCGTTTTCGTGTAAATGTCCGTGCGAATGTACGGAGGAGTAAAATTGCTCGGACAGAGTAAAATTCATTTGCAGGGTGCAGTCAGTAGTCGCATAAGGCACACACAACGCGGAAAAACTGGTAGATAATCAAGAAAACATGTACAATGTCTTAACCTTCTAAAGATTGCCAGATTGCGGACCTAATGGGAGACTTATTCTTACATCTTCGATATCTAATGGTAGTTTTTAGATGTCATGCAAGATTAGACTAATAAGAATAAGCTGTTTTTCTGCGCGGTTGCTTTCATCATTCTTCTATTTGTGGCGTGTCGAAGATGCGTGCGTACACGAATACAAAGGTTACCTAAAGGCAACTCGACACTCGACAACAGTAGCATTTACAGTAAAACGCATTCGTATTGCCACAAGGAGAACAAACAAATAACGCGACCGGTAAAGTAACTTCCGAGTATATAATACACACGTTTCGTTATTCGTTATACAAACACCAATGGATTCTGTCTGTTTCATGACACGGGCACATACGCTGATGAGCATGGGAATTACTGTTGTCTAAAGTCTAAAGAATTCACTATTCAGTTCCCACAAGTGGAACTTCACCACAACAAAATAAATATGCACAATTAAAAGTTATTCTTTTTCTGATGCTTATAATCTTATAGCGTTACTTTAACTTTCGTCATTAAAACAGAATTTCCCAATAATTAAAAAGTAAGTTCAGCAAGCCAAGACCTGCTTAAGAACTGTTCATCCGATGGTGTTATCAAAAGAAAGCTTTACATTTTGACAAGACAAGTTACTTCTTGTTCGCAGTTAGTGTTTTAAAAAGTTCTATAAACATTTTCATTAACCGGAAGTTTAACGACCAAAAGTTAATTTCCTTAATAAAAATACGGTGAGGGATACCGCACAACTTTCCGATACTTAGTGTTCCACTACGTATTCAATTTGAGTGTCTAGAATCCAGAATTATAAAAAGGTCGCCATAGCAACATAGCTTGTTACAAATTTGAAATTTTAGTAATTAATATCTCACAACCTATGCTTCTCACGAAATAATGTTATAAGTATTGAAATGTAGAAAATTGGCATTTTTACAAGAAAATATTTTTTGTTCGCCAGTGAGACGCAAATTTATGTTTTGACATTGAGGTTAAGTGCCCTAGTGGTTTTCTTTACCGATCGATTTTGCTGAATTTCGAACCAGGTATGATCGCAACGGGGCTGAATCTGTATACCAACTTTCATTCCGATACGTTGCTTCGTTCAGCCGGAATTTTGTCCACAGCGGAGCTACAATCCCACAACACGCACATAGACATCACGCTAAAAACCAATTTTTCGGACTCAGGGATTTTTGGGGTCAATCCGATACTTTCCTTAAACTATGTAGGTACGGTAGTATCGGAGAGTAGTAAAAACTAAAATTATCTTTAGTACTTGGCCTATCTATACTGGCAGATATTTAATTTATTCATTATGCCCATTAACACTTTCGCTTGCTTGGTCATCTGATGTATAAATATAAACATCAAAACATGGGCCAAATCATCATATGTAGGAGCACATCTGGCTGCTGTTCAGTCGCTATATATTTTTATAAATCGGTAAGTTGTTTGCATTAATCAAAGCTTATTACAAATCGATTATTGACCAGCGGCAACTGTAAAATCAAAGAATCAAGTTGGCCTACTGACTACTCGGACTCTGATGCTGATGATAAACTTTCTGAATAAGTCATTGCCAAGAACAGAAAATGTAAATGAATACAAATTAATTATCACATATGTGTACTGTAATTAACGACTCATCTGTTTGTTTTACTTTTGTCTATCATCACTTTGCACAACATTTTGTTATACCTAGTGTAACGTGTAACAAAGCGGAAGGTGGTGGGTCAACAGTTGTCAATTCGAACAAGCCCAAGGCAATACGAACAACAACGAAGGATAACGTCCGGCTGGTTGCCTACAGTGAGCAGACAGCTTTGTCAACAGTTAAGTATTCACAATTGAAATTATCGCGTAATTTCAATGAAAAAATGGAAATTTGAATACAAATTAATTATCACATGTGTATCTCTGTCATCTGCCTGTTTTACTTTTGTCTATCATCACTTTGCACAACATGTTGTTATAGTGTAACAAAGCGGAGGATGGTGGGCGCCAACAGTTGTCATTCCGAACAAGCCCAAAGCGACACGAACAACAACGAAGGATAACGTCCGGCTGGTTGCCTACAGTGAGCAGACAGCTTTGTCAACAGTTAAGTATTCACAATTGAAATTATCGAGTAATTTCAATGAAAAAATGGAAATTTGAATACAAATTAATTATCACATGTGTATCTGTGTCATCTGTCTGTTTTACTTTTGTCTATCATCACTTTGCACAACATGTTGTTACAGTGTAACAAAGCGGAGGATGGTGGGCGCCAACAGTTGTCATTCCGAACAAGCCCAAGGCGACACGAACGCTAACGAAGGCTAACGTCCGCCTGGTTGCCTATACAGTGAGCAGACAGCTTTGTCTCAATAGTTAATTAATTAGAATGAAAAAATGGAGAATTTAAAAACTACGATTAATAATTTAAGCTTTCAATGTTCAAACTATTTGTATAATTTTGCAATCAATTTCAAAGAGAAATTGTTTCAGATTTCAATACCTATAAATACCTAATTGCAATACTGCAAATATTACTTAGAATAAGTACTTAATTAAATTAATCAGTGTCTACGTATAATTAAATTAATCAAGTTATATACATGTTATATACATATACACTTCAAGCAAGGATCAACTACGTAGAAATGAAGCAATTTAACGTCAAGCACAAGTAACACGTCAGTGGCTATCTATAGGTATCCATAATATATTTATTTATAGTTTACTACTACATTATTAGAAAATAAAGTTTTTTCTTTCAGGCTGCGGACAATTTCATTATTCATTAATTAAATCTATAACGAGATTAAAAGCGATGCACAACGCAACCGTTAAGTAAAAGTTTTAAAAAAGGCAAATATTACCATTCATCTCATTAGCTTTAATAATTTTCGATTATTTTCTCGTATTCTGATGTGAACGACAACTACTTAACAAGTAGTTCATGCTTGAGAATCATTTAGTTATAGTTGCGAGTTTGATTGACAAGCGCCAAATCAATTTCCAAACGGGCACCGGCACCGACTTTGATTTCAGCTTTCAGATGCGTTAAATTAATGAGAAAAATGAGCAGCAAAAATTATGTTACTATTAGTAGAATACCGTTTGACAGGAAAAAGTGACGATTTTGATTTTGTTATATACATATACTGAATATAAAACTCTATACAGGTAAATCAGTTTACGAAATAGAAAATTAAGTGAAATTGGCCCAGTTTTAATTGGTTCATGTAATCAAAGTGTAAGCCGACGAATCGACGAATTTCCGATTGCAATTAATAAATTTATGTCCCGAGGGTGTTAATTCTCTTTTTTATAGTAGGTAACTCTAATTTGACCAGATTAACACTGAACGGTATAAAGTTTCACTTTTTTTCCGAATTCTTTCGTTGCTAGTTCAAGATTTTAAGTTGAGGGTCATTGAACAATGTCAAAGTTAATCGTTCAGCTTTAAATTAACAAAATTAACGTTTGACGCGACTCGTCTAGAAATGGAAATTGTTCAATTCAAATTAATCATATCGTTTACTTCTAACTATTTAATTGGAGAGCAATTTATGCACTCAGTAGACTTGCAACTTCAAGGTAGATAAAATTATTCAAATTTAGTGTACCCACTCGAACATGTAGCTCCTTACAAAATTTAAGAGTCAAGTAACGACTTTTAGCGATTTCAATTGAAATTGAAATTTTATTGTTTGTTATTTATGTGGTGACATTTATTTACTACGAAGGAACGGTTAGTTTTTTTTTTATCAAATTCTTCAGTTAACGATAGTTAACTTTAACACTTTTGCAATAACAGTAACAATAACAATTGATAATCGGGACATTTATGTTACCATTACAATGGGTTGGACCATTGTGAACGAATTTTATCTTTATATAAGTATACAGAAATAGAAACGGGAGTTAAAAGTTAGTTTCATGTAAATTTGAACTGCACGTGCAACCGAATTTATTTTATTGTAAGCCTAAAGTCCAACAATTGTTAAGTTACAAACAAAAGTGACAACCTAACAAAAATCGACGAACCGAAAAACAACGGTTCAACGATGTTTTCACGTGCGTACATACACGAAAACGAAATATTCTGATGACAAGGTTCGCTTCTTGAATAATGAAATTATGTTTTAAATTACCGAAATATAACATTGTATTCTTCATTCTTTACTTCTTCTGGCTATTGTTGACATTGTTGACAGAACAATGTAACATTTTTACGTCCATCGCCTTTTTTATTTTATTTGCTGCTACGACGGGTAATCCGGTGTCGTCTGTATATTTTTTTGCCGTGAGAGAAAGTACGATCAACCATAAAAAAACATGCGCACACGAATATTATTACCAGATATACGAATGACCATCAAAACTCAATCAGATTTGGTTTGGTTCATAGGTGTAGGCAGAGTGGGGCGGTTGCCCCCCTTGGCGATAAGTCTATTATGGTAATTTTGCGTTTTCTATTTATTTTTTTAATATCGGTGGAGTGATTCATTTGATATTCTCCTGGTTCTTGCCTACGCCCCTGGTTTGGTTTATATAAATTAATTTCTCGAATTTGCTTCTTTCAGTTCAACTAAACGCTCCGTTTAAACAAACAAATTGTTTTGGTTGTTTTATATTTGTTGTTTGGTATAATTTTTTTAATCGGGAATGCGAACGAGTCGTGACAAAATACACGTAATTAACTACACAAGTTCTCAGCACCAAAACTATCAACATGTTAACAATGAGATACATCTTTTAACTAAATTAGATGAAAAATTGAACCGTTCCTTCCCGTTGCTTGTTGCTTTGCTGTGTAACTGTAGATTTTTGTGGAGATGCGCCATATTCACCCGTTAACTGTAATAATTCGTGCTAACATCCGAAATACCGAAAACATTTTCACTTAGTAAATGTAAGTACTTATATATGTATAGAAATTTTAACAAAGGACAAAGACATTTGTATAACAAATTTTGTTCAAGTGTTGAACCGGCACCTCCACCAAAAACAGTAAATTAAATCATGAATTAAGTTTCTTAAGCGTGATGATGTTAATAGTCATTGAAAATGTGTACACAATGTGAAGATAATTATAAGTTATTAACTTAATTAGTATCCGGACAATTGTGTTATTATTAACGTCCACATGGAAGAATGTAATTTTTATTTGATGACCATGGTTATTATTGTTGTCCGCATGTATGTGCAAGTTTAGTAAGTACCTACAATAACAGAACAGCGAACAATCACGGTCATCACACTTTGACCGCAATGAACATCTTCGTCTTTTCCATTTGTAAATGAATTTCGTATAAATCAACAAAAAAAAATCTTCATGTCACATAAATGTAAGCGTATAAGCGAAAATGAGAGAAACAAAAAACTCACTTTGAAGACGTGAATTTTCGATTGACAACGTAACGTCCAGAGCAACAAAAACACCAACTTGACATAATTAAAAAATCGGTTGTTGCATAAAGTCGCAGCTGGAACTTGACTGAAAACATTTTCACTATTTTTCATTTCGCACGCGGTTAGTCATATCAAAATTCGCAAAATGTGCTAAATTTAGAACTTTAAACTTTAAAGCAACGTGTAATGTAATATGGAAATATGTGTGTAAGTAAGTATGTAGGTACATGAATGTGGAAGCGCTAAAAATAATTTAAAGCTCTCTTTTCGCCACTATTCGTTGTTATGAAGTCTGGTAGTGCGCGTCGGAATTTCACGTTCGATAGAAGTTCAAGCGTTCAGTTCATGAAGACAAGAAGTTTTCTTTGTGTTGCTTACAGGCTTAGTTCATTGGGGATAAAGTACACCTGGCTCTGGGATCATTGAATGCGTACAGCATCCGCAACGAACACATCTTTGTTGCTATATCTGTTCAGTTGTTACATTGCATTTCCGCAAAATAGTTCGTATTTGAAAACTTATGGTGCTGATGATGGGAAAGAAACTTTATACGGATGGTTATAAGTTTATAACGAATGCTATGCACACATGTTTTAAATAAGTACCAAAAATGAGTACCTACACAAGACATACTAAGTGTTTCCCCACTTAAACAACGGTTGAAAAGAAAATAACAAATTCAATTTCAGAAATACATTTATGCGGAAAACTTTCTTTTGCTTTTTATTTTTTAATAAATTATATTTTTTTTTAATAAATTATATATTTTTTTTAAAAGTTTTCGACTAGCATAGGTGTAAGTGTAAGTGTGAAGCAAATAACTGAATAAACTAGATTTTTATTCAGTTTTAAGAAATGCTTATCCTTTCGGTTTAACGATAATATCAAATTAATTATTTCTTTAAGACACATTAATTAATCCGAAAGGCAAGGAATCGAACCCCACATCGAACAGCTTTCCGAGCCTTGCTCTATACCACTGAGCCACGGAGGAAACAAGCGAATAGAAACTATACTCACAGTCAAAGCGTCACTAGTCACTAGTCTGAATTGTATTTTTTCATTATAATAATAAATATTTCTAAACCACTAATAAAGCGAAGGTAATTCGATTATTCATCTCAAAAAATACAATTCATTTTAACATCTATCTGCAATTTCTTGTTATTTTTATTAAAACACCTTGTGAATATTTAAGTCTTTCTTTATAGTGTCTTTGACATTGGCTGGTCGTATATCGACGCATAAACGCTTCCGAGTGTTAATAATAAAATACTTCACACATCAAAGAGCAAAGAATATTTTATTCTGAAGCTGGAACGAAGGAATCGAGCGTAATTAGCATATGAGATAATTAGTTTTAAAACGACCACTTGTTCGTTGTTTCTCTTTTATTTTGTGTAATACACATATAGAGTGTGTTTTGTTACAGCTAATTGCTATCATTAACTTATATACGTCACTGAATCTTTTACTTACCTATTTTTGATAGAGTGATTGATGCAAATTTAATTTTTACTGCAAAATTAATACCTTCATTGATAGCAACACTTACTTATGCTGCTGAAACTATACTTTAGTTTTAGTATAAGTATAAATATACATGGTGTGTCAACTAAAACGGAACAGTTTCGTTTGACAGAATGATATTTGCATTTTTGGTTGCCTACGTTGGTTCCATATCTCGTTCCCATACAATGTAATTGCTTGTCCCAAATAAAATGGAACATATGGAAATATATGTAACACGCTAAATCCTATGTTCCGATTTATTGAGACACCCTGTATAGTTACAGTTCATACTAATAAAATTATTATTTCATTTGATAAGTAAGTAAGCAAAGCACATAAAGAAAATTGTAAAATATGATGTGAGTTACTTACTACGGTGTATGCAGTTTGAATATATCGATCGAACCCACATTTTCGATTTCCTGTTGTCCCGCAAATGTTCAGGTCATTGTCACCGAAAATGAGTTATGCATTACTTTACTTTTGCATGTGTAAGTTTGTTTGTTGGCGATTTGTTGTATGTACGAAGTTGCATTGCAATATAAGTATATCTATAGGTAGGTACCGTACGCGTATCGTATTACGAATAAATATATACAAATAAAACAATAAAATATAAAGCAAAGCATATAAATTATGAAACATTTGTTATTCTTTGAAGTTGAAGTTATCCCCATCAATGTCCACATAACATTAGTTTTCAAATTACTCATCATTATCAGTATCACGTAAATAAGCTCACAACGCACAATAAAACTTTTCAATAACATACGATTGAAGTGATAATATTATAGGTCTGTTTGTTAATCAGTCCTAGTGCGTCCTGAACTGCACTGACATACACCAACGCGTTTGTTATACAAAAGTGCAGCCAGTGTATTCTATTCGGTGGAGAAGCGTTTCTTACTAAGTTCCGGACAGATCCGAACCGCACACGCTACAATGACTCGTGACAAGGTGCAGGGTGCAGGCTATAGTGCAGCCAGTGCTGAATTATGACGCATACGTGTTGGGAATATAGGTATCAGATACTGACGTGCACTATGGTGCACTGACCGTCCATTACAGTGAATCTCACTGGATAACAAACATACCGATTTATTTATGAATGCATTTATACAGTACAGAGTGATTTTAAAAGATTCACATCTAGCTAGCAGGTTCGTGGTGTGAATAAGTGATAAATGTCCTAATGAACTAATCATTTATAATCCCTCTGTAGATAGTAAAAAAAGAATTCCCAGATATTCATTAAGTTAAGCAAGGTCTTTGGCGTCTTTGTTCTCGGTCCAAACAATTTTTATTTTTTGAGTAAGTAACATTTATCTCCAAACGTCGTATAAGTGACACATTACATTCACTGTTGCATGCTGTATAAGTGTAGCTTTATGGAGTCTCCGATACTCATAATAATTTATACTCCTATAAGCATAAAGTGATTCGGTTTATACTCCTAGGAGCATAATGTGATTTGGGACCAATCGGCGTGCAGTACGCAGTGGAGCAATTCTATGCAACCCAACTCGCGTAACGGTAACAGACCAATCGGAGTGCAGTACGCAGTAGAGCAGTCCTATGCAACCCAACTGGCGTAACGGTAACAAACGTCAAATGCCAACACCTCGACATTGTTCATATATTATTACAATTTTGATTAAATTAAATGGCGTTCGGAGATAAAATAGTATATATCATTCAGCGTATAAGCGTTGATTGAAGAAATAGTAGAAGATACGCAACGCCAATGCAAAATTTCGACCCCATATGCCTATAGCTCCTTCTACTCCTTCTACTCCTTTTCTAACTCACATTTCTTATGAGCTT
>JARJEB010021004.1:0-10204 GCA_030264535.1 Liometoxenus newtonarum | reverse complement strand
ATCACAATTAACACAAATGCTTTATTACTTCAAATGTGTAATATTCAACACAAAATTATCGATGCACTCGAACGCACAAGAATTATCCAGCGATGCAATCCGCATAATTGCGTAATAGGAATTTACTACCCAAACTGGCTTTACGACCAAACAATTCACTTCAGCGTTACATCGTGATAATAATTATATTATAATTTATATATTATAATTTGGAATTACCAAACCACCGAACGTTCGTTATGGTTAAGATAGTTAAGTTTTAGTTTGAAATAACGTCTAAGAAGCCGGAACTAAGTGGGTAAGCATCGTTTGTTTCGCTTTTGCTAATAATTCCATTCTAAAGTTGAAAGTTACGTTTGTTATGTTCTGTATATTTAGGTAGGTACTCGCTTCCATCAGTTGGAATTGAAATGAAAGTTAGAATACCACATTCCATGATGATGCTTATTTCAACATTTGAATAGTAAAAACAAAGGACGGGAACGTGATATTGGAAAACTTTGTTGTAGCTAGCCCCCAGCTGAAAATGTATATAATGTAACGCCTTTGAATGATGCATGCAATTGCCTTCGTGCAAGTTCTAGATGCATATACACGAAAATGTTGGCGTGATTTATGTTCTTATGTTTTATACCGTGCGATTGTTTTACCGTCGAACATAGCATGTGACGTGTTCCTATGTTCGACGGTAAAATAAACGAGTGAAACTCATGGCAATGACGGGAAGAGAGTGGGGAAGACAATCCTTTCAGGATATTTTATGTAAAATAAATCGCGAACAATTCGCAGACTATTATTTCGTGCGTACATTTTTATTATTTCTACATTTTCTTCGGTTGTGTACACTCTACATGATTGATGAAGAATTTGTGAACAATCAATTCAAATTATGACAAGAAACAAAATTGACAACTGGCAGTAACGGCATGATCATACAAATTACTTTGATCGTGCATAGCCCCGGCCCACATCCTCACACTCTCCCAGTCCGTCGGTGCGTCGTTAGCAATACAAATCCCTACTGCCATGAGTTTGGCTCGTTTATTTTTACCGTCGAACATAGGAACATAGCACATGCTATCTTCGACGGTAAAATAAACGCACGGTATACTTATTAAAGAAATTTTGAAATTTCACAAATCTCTACAGCGCAACTACTTAATGTAAATCGGCCAAATAAATCACTTTTAAATAACATATTAAATGCTGCTTAAAATTCAAATTAATGAAAATGAAAACTTTATCTTTTGAAGGGCCCAGTGGTTGGGCTATTCACTATTGCATGTCCCGGATCCCATTCACTTGCAAAATTTAGTATTTATGATGTTGTACTCGTTTCCCCATTTTTGTTTCCAGCAAAGAAAAGGAAGCACTGCACGGAAATTTGTTGCAGTAAAGAAATTCGTGTTTAGGCACTATTTATAACTTTGTGTTTTGGGAAAACGAAGAAATTGGCCTACGGAAAACTGACTAAAATACAATGTTTTGCCTAAAGACCTAATTCAACCTCAAGTCCTTTTTGCACCATAATAACCATCCAATATCCATAAATTTAAAATATTCCAATTCCTGATGCCCATGTTGCTTGCCTTCACGTATCATCATAAAATCGAAAATGCTGTTATATTTCATTCGCACGCCGAAATGAATAAAGCAAAATAACGTGATTTACATAAAACAAAAGCAAAATAATTAAAATGAATGTGAAATCCTGTCATGTACCTATACCTATGTTTTTATTTTTTATTAATATTTATGTACCATATCTGTTGTTTTATGTTGCATAATCTAAATATTTGATTTTCATATCTTTTGCTTTCTGTTTGCAGTTTCTCTCAGCAGTGATGTTGAAAGATTACGAGACCGCATTGAAATATTGCAAGCTGAGTAAGTCACGTACTTCTTTTAACTACCAAACAGTAGTAAAACTGACTTAATAAAATAGCAAAAAACAATACTCAACCAAACCGAAAATGAAATAGGAAAGCAAAACAATTGGATGGAAGCCTGTAGAAGTGTAGACGAATGAAAAAGAGAAAAATAAGGGATATTGGCATCGTTCATTGTTTTCTTGTCATGTCCTTGACGTTTTGTCCGGACCGTTGGAAAATCTGAAGTAATACGCAAAACTAACACATAAAATATTGACGAGCATCACTCCAGAAGCGCAAGAAGCACAAAAGCAGAACAGCAAATGAATAATGTCTTACCTTGTATCGCTGATGCATTATCCTTGTTGTTCATTTGTTTTCCTCGTATCCTTATATAGACGCAGTCGCGCGGTTGTAAGTTTCACGGCTTGTTGAATGTCGAAAGCTATTTTTCTCTTGGCACGTCGGCGGTTTGGTCCTTTATTCGTCCTTGTCAGGACGAAATCTATAAACAAAGAAATAAAAGTATTTAAACACCATCATAAAATGATATTTATATTCGTGCTTTTCAGTATTGCAGTATGAACCCAACAATATGACAGCCAAAGAGTTTTATCCGTTGATCCTGGAAAAATTACAACAAGAAAATATGCGTAAGTTTATTTTATTATTTAATGGTTTGAGTGAACATCAGAACAATTAATTTATACAAAACATTAATTCGAAATAGTCAACAACGATGAAGATGATGATGATGATAATGAAGATAGCAGCAGCAGCACCAGTTCAAGTTCAGATTCAGATAGCAGCTCATCGGATGATAGCAGTGAACAAGTAAGTCTAAAACCTTTCTGGTTCTGGACTTCGAAGCTTTGATTGATTGATTCCTTGAATTCAAGGCAGTACTCTGTATATTTAGTGACTTACGTTTTTATTACTTTTCCTCTTTGGGTTTCATTTGTTTTGATCTATATTTACGCTGTGGTTGTGTAACATATATAAAATTACAAGGACGATGACGAAGATGAAGAAGACGAAGATGAGGAGGTTGATGGGATTGAAGAGCAAGGGGCTGATAAACGATCGAAGAGTTCATCGGATGGTGGCGACGCAACTACGGGCAGCTATTCCAGTCTCGAAGAGGACGAACCGGAAATTGATCAGTTGGCTGCACTAGCTGCCAAATTTCAAATCGACAACGTGAACATCGGAAACGGAAACAAGATATGTAAGAAAATACTAGAGTTTTGCCAATGTTTCAATTGAATATAGGAAATGATTTTTTCAATTTTTAAAATGACCGATTCCAATTAAAGTTTAATTTCCGACTGCTAGAATTGCCTAATCTCCGGTATTTGAGTCATTTTATTTTTAATTGTTTCAGATGCGACTGATTTCAAAATGTCCCGAACTAATTCGGCACCTACTGCTACAGCGAACAAAATTTACACAAATTTATCGGCAGCGGCTGCGACGAAAACCTATGCGAACGAGACAAGCTTGCCATTTGGCAGTTCTGATTCGGAATCGCCGACGGAACCCGTTAGTCAGCAAACGATAGCGTTGCTGAGGGCCAAAGTGATGCCAAATAAAAATTAACCATTTATTTGTTGTTTACTTTGTATATTAGTTAATTGGTTTTTTTGTGTCTAATTTATTAAATATTTAATGTCCTAAATAATTCTAATTTTTGATGTGAAATAGCAGTAAGTATAAATATCTAAAAAGAAACAAGAATATTGTACCTAAAAATTATCTTTTATTAGGTATTATAAATCTTTAAATCATAAATACAATAACCGAGGGAAAAGGGAAAAGAGCAGAGAAAAAGGAATTGAAAATAAGAAGAAATGAGTTTAGATGAAAATATATACGATTAATTTAGATTTAGAAAAAAGGACGTATACCAGTATTAATTACCTAAGTATATAAATTATTCGTCCAAAATTTATAATCCGATTATTACTTAAATAATTTAAAATCATTTTGTACAGAGAGAGGTAAATTTTAAGGTTTGAAGCATTGAATGTGTTCTTCTTTTTTCATCTTGATAACAAGTAGAAGATAGCATTGAAAAATTATATACAGAGTGACCTATTTATTCTGAAGAAAATTAAAATTGTTGAAATGCGCAGCGATTCAAAAGTATAAACAAAGCGGAAATTATATATTATATAAATATTAATATGAAACAAGAAATAAGTATTGAGAAGATGATGTGACTCTTGATAATGACGACAAGGTGATGATAACATATATTTTTGTATTTTTTGTATATTTAATTCAATTTAGAGAACAAACATATATATGTATTAGTGAATTCAAGAATATCTAAGTAGTTGTTTGATGAATATTGGAGATTGCAGAAAAAATGACCAAACCCCTCACCCGACACAATGAAGACATTTAATATTTGAACACAAAAAACAGAAAAAATGAGAAGAAAAATGTGCAGTAGTCACATGATAGACACAATAATTTAAGAAACAAAAACCGAAAGACAACTGCAGTAAAGACTGAGTGATTATATAATCTAGTAGAAAACAGTAGAACGCAGTTTAATAATTTTGCCTAAAGGAGCCCATACACCCTCCGGAAATCCGCTGAAGAAAAACTTCGCGACTGAACTGAACTGAAATGATGCAACGCCACACACACTGAAGTCGGCCCTGTTCAGTCCGGGATTCTATTCAGAAAAATTTTTCAATTCTCATCCGGCCGGCTGAACAGTCCACAAATCTGCTCAGTTTTTACTACATACGCTCCGGAAACCCCGAAGGCCAGGACTGAACAGTTTTTCCTCAGAGGATTTCCGGAACGTGTATGGTCTCCTTTGTATTTCACAGTATATGTTCGAAAGCGCACACTTTTTTTAACGCAATTACAGCTAAACCAATCAACATACAAAGGAATTAAACAAAAGAGAAGAGGCTATATTAGAAATATAGGGAAATATTTGTATCTTGTTTATGACAATGTTACGTCAATCGTAAAACAGGCCTTAGAAATCAACAAGCCGAAAATGGGAAAATGCCAGTCATTAATGTTCGGAAATTCAAAGTTGCAGCTCCTATTAGCATTTGCTCGATTCCTTGATAAAACATATCTAACAGTATGTAAAATTTGGCCAAATATAGATGCATATTCTAAGTATTTACTAGAAAATAGTTTAGTTATAAAGAGATAAGTTTCCTTTTTAGTGTTTTTATCTAACTAGGTACGTAGAATATTCGCAATTTTCCAAATTCTTAAGTCTAATAATATTCAAAATGCATATGTAAACTTTGATAATCTAGTGATTTTTAAACGAGAGTGGAATGTCGAGGCCTTTAACACAACAAATAATACACGAAACTAAATATGCAATTCTATACATACACAAAACATACAGCAGACAAAAAAAAAACACTGAGTGTATCATACATAACAGAAACTGTCTAAAATGCTCAGTATAAAGAACCCTTCCAGAAATATAAAATGAGACGAAATTGACCATTATGATTATGAATCGGGCTATTAAAGATTTCTGATAGTAAAGTTGAAAAGTTACGAGTGACCGAATATGCGGTACCTACATAAATAATATTTCTATATAATAATTTTAGTATTATAGTAAAGAAGTAAAATATTACTTACAAAACCCTGGTTTATAGTTTTAAACTTATATTATAATTGGTCTTACTTATTAGTAAAAAATGAAGCATATCAAACAAACAAGAGTTCATAAATTATTAATCTTTCAAAAATCCCGCTTAATTTCAATAATAGAGCGAAAGTTACTAGATTGAGGGGAATCACAAAACAAAATTGACAGCTGCGCCACCTATACTCGTTGTCTAGAACTAATTCTAAATGTGCAACTTGTATATCTATTTATGCAACCAACTATACGATCAAGTATAAAGTATTGCCGACATTGCAATGTATAGATTGTAAAAATGTATGGGACGACGGCGGAAATGCATTAATTCATTTTTATGAAGATATGCTCAATTAATTTCCAATATCGATTGAAAATTTATTGACACAAATAAAGTATATATAAGTAAACGTAATATACAGTTTCATTTTTTTGTTTAACAATGGCATAGCGATAAAATTCTCTATCTGGTCAAATGCTTGAAAAACCTCGATCAACTCTTTGGCGTCGGAATCGTCTTCCAAGCCCTTGAAAAAGTACATCAATCAAATAAATTAATTAATCCCCAAATAAATGATTAATTAATGATTGATTTTATATGATTAGGATTTGCGCTTATGGTTTAGTTTATTGTATAGTTAAGTAAAATTATTAAAGTAGGTATGGAGGGAGCTATATGGGTCTTGGGGAAGCAAGGTTGTAGTGTAGGGAGGTATTATTATTTTCATAAAAACGGAGAATCAGGAACATGTCACGTTTCAACGCCGACATGTAGGTCTATATTGTCTGTGTCTGCACAACCGGAGGCATGTCTGAAAAGAGGGGAGACATTTATATTTATCAACGCAAAAGATAATGGTGTCCGAGCAGTACCTAATAAGATAAGGTTTTGCGTCAAACCCGGTTCACGATTGAAAGTTGGAAATTAAAAGCGTGAACAGTTTAGGATGTTGGGTACTTACTTGAGGCTATCATTATGCGTTTTGTACTCCATGGTAGTAGTAAGAGGTAAATTAAGTAATCGTTTGAGAGCATCTCTAATTCTAGCGGTTGTAATTTGATCGGAGGCAGTGCGATTCCAAATGCTCAACAAATCTTCCTGATATCGTACCGAAACAACGACTCCACAAATCTCGTTACCGGCCTAGAAAGAAACGTACCACTTTTAGAGTGTTTATCCTTAAGTGTTCGTCGTGATAATACAAACCATAAATTGTTCCCCTAACATAGCCATACACAAATTCTCCCAGGCGCGACTCGCTTGTCCTTTCCTCACTCTAATAACCCATTTGCCACCTTTACTATTAGCTGGATCCTCCCACATAGGCTGTATTCCCTTTTTGAATAAATGCAGGTCGGTATGCAAAGGCAGATCGTGCAATCGTATAATGTGACTATACAATGCCCACCATTGCTCAACAGTGCCCACTTGCCCCACTAACCGCAGAGCTTGGCTATATCCCTGTGAGCTATACCCTTGGACTTGTGCATTGCGAGCCGAAATATTCGGTCGTCTCGAATACCACAAGCAATATGGATGCTGCAATCGATGCTCACCAGCTGGATAGTCCACTGGACCTAAGTCGACGATTCCATTGTTCATATCATCTTCTCCACTACCACTGTCTGAACTTTCTGTGTTTTGTTTGAGCCTGCAACAAACGAATATTCATGCATATTGATGCGGATGCGTAACGTCGTTTGATAAAAGGATTGGAGAAGCGAGCACATGGTGCTTCATGTTTACAAATTACAACAAAGTGCAATGCTCTCTCTGTGGTTACATCCTACTAGCAGATGTGGTGGAAGTAGACTGGACGAGACCAGACCGACACTCGACAGACACATTGTTCCAACTTGTATACTTTGGGGTTACAATTCAACGATGTTGTACTTACGCCTCGAATTTGTTGGACATATTTCTTCAATGATTGTGTAAGTGTGGGCTTAGATTTTAAATTTGCGATTAGAGTTTATGTTAAAATACTTTTATCACAGACTGTCTACGTTGAATTGTTTCAAATAATACCGTTCGCAATGTTTTTGACACGAAAATATACACTCGACTCGACATATATGACTATTATTTGACCTTGAAATGCAGCACTACCAACAGTACAACTAAACAATTCCCCCATAAATAAAATTTACAGAAAACTTTAATCCCTTCCCAAAAAACACGACTTTGTACATTGCTAGGAACTTATAGAGGGCGTCATACCAGAGGCAGGCACAGGTAAGTCAATTTCAAGTTGAAGGGCGTTGATTATGATTAGTATCAATAAATAATCAACTTTAGAACAACCAAAATACTTCATTTCTTGTTTGTTTTCATATGTACAATACAATGATATAATGTATAAATAATTAACAGTATTTTTTCTTCTTTTTTCAGTTACGCAACTATACGTTGCAAACAATGTTGATAAGAATTTAATTTAAAAAAAAAAGTAATAATATTGCAAGTTAAAAACAAATACCATTAATTTTTAGAACCTAACTGGAGGCCGTCTTATTTACATTAAATAAAAAATATAATAATAATATTCGTCTTATTAAATTAAATCATAAAAAAAATAATTTTCATTTTCCATTTGTTTCCTCCCAATTTGTATTGTAATAGTTAACATTCAACATGTACCGAGTACAGAGCGTAATAGCCGCAATATGTAATAAACTATATCTTGTTTGGTAATGGTAGATTTAAGAATTAAAACAGAATCGGTGTAAACAAGAAAAATAAAAATAAAATACCCTGAGAAAACTTAAATATTAAACTAACTGTTCAGTTTTGTAAAAACAAGGAAAGAATAGTTGACAGTGTGCAATTGAGGTAGTTAAAAAGTTGTAATATTCTTGTAAACGTAAACAAATCAAAAATCAAACACGCAGGAATGTTGTACTTATAAATAGCGTTGTTAATTACATATTTGTTGTTTGTTATATGCATATAACTATGGTAACGAGAGGAATGTAAATGTTTGTTGCCAAATATGTTTGTTTCAATCTGACCAATGACAAAGAGAGCGATTAAAAACAATAACAAACAATAATATTCTATTGGTAACTGAATAGTCGCTCATTTGTGATCGTTGTTTAATGAATGTAACTTAATTTTGTTTAATTTTTTCTTCTTTTTGAATTTCGCATTTTTTCTTTTATTTCATAAACTTGCTTGTTGTTTTTCATTTGTTTGTAAGAAAAAGGCACAGGTTATGTGTTTGAATTGTTGTTGTATTTTGTATGTACTTTATGCCGTGTGCAAGATGAAAGTGTGTTTCGTTGATTATGGTATGGTAAAAAAATGTAAAAAATTGACAATGTCAAATATTCAATGTCTCATATATCTTCGGAAGTAACGGTAATACTTGATGCTTGGTACATTAGTTTTTAAAGTTTTAGTAAATGACATTTAACGTTTTTTTTTTTTGCTTTTTCACAAGTTCACATCGTTGACATCGAACAGCAATATCCATACATTTATTTTAATTGTATTTTCATTTCCATGAAGGGCTCCTTTAATGACAACTCTATTTATCATTTGGTATTTTCAAGTTAATTTTAGCAAAATTGCTTTGTAGATTTCCTTTCAAATTTTTAAGTTACGTTGTAATGTTGATTGGTTTTTACAAACACAAATAAAAAGCGATAATTTTTGTTATTTCCCCAATCGTAGGTAATTAAAAACCAATAAACGAGTCTGTAGCGAGTTTGAATAAATCATTAATTCCACGGTACGATAAATCGAATTCGTCATTAAGACAATAGAGCCCTTTGTCTTCCTCCACCTATCGCATCAGGTGGTTTATGTTTATGTTGTACGTACAACAAACATTAATTTTGCATTACATCTATCGTATTTATCTTATCATTAAGCTATTTTCATCAAAAAATTCATCTAATAGTTAATAATTTATATTTCAGGTACAGGGATATTTTTAGTCTAACAATGTTTTTATTTTAATTTTAATATACACTATGTATGAATAGTTCAGAGAACATTGCAAAACAATATTCGACCCAATAAAGTAGTTCCAGTGACATCACGAGCAAATGTGTTAAAGCGATTCTTACCCTAGGAAAATATATGAACTCAAACATTTTTGGGTGATTTATATCCACACCTACGCGATTGATAAAGAAACAAATGACGATAAAAAAGGTGAACTGAAAGCTAAAAAAAAGAGGAAGACCGAAAAATCATGAACCACCAGCCTCAGAAAAGTTACACTCCAAGAATCCAGTGAATGTACCTACAGATTCTGTGCCCGAAACAACTTCTATTATCAATTCGTTCAAGGTTGATGGGAATAATAGTATATTATTCAATGAGCGCATATGCAGGCTATTATACGTGAGGGCGAAGTTTACATAGCGAGACGTTAGTCGAGCGGAGTAATCGCCCGAGCATATAATAGCGCATATGCGCTAGTTGAATACTATACTTTATCCGCGACGACCAAGTAAAACAACCATCATTACGTATGTGTGCAGGCACATATAACCCCCACATTAATAACACTTGCGAATAATGAGCTTGACAAACGTCAATAATAGATCCATTATTACTCTTGAGATTTACTTTACGTCAAGCACAGCTCTTCCCTGCATTCAATAATGATATGTGACACACAGACTGCGGAAACTCAACATGTCTTGAATTCAAGCTGCTTTCGGGTATTCATGCACAGTT